>OMNW01018284.1:0-34882 GCA_900303245.1 Selene dorsalis
AGCGGGCCGGACCGGGTCCACCATGGACCCGATCAGCTTCGCGAAACAGCCGCAGACCATCCTCAGAGCGCTGTCCTGGGTGAGAGCGGGTTTTCTACGGTACTGCTGTTTGCGTGCGTGTAATAGTGTGTAGTAGCGTGTATAACCGATGTGTGTTCGTACGTGTGTGTGTGTATATGTTGGAGGAGGAGGAGGGGGGGTCCCTCTCTGTTGTCGTTGCGGCGCGAGACCCGTGACGTGTTCTCACTGCAAATATAGACCCTCAGAAATGCACCGATAATTGATGAGCAGTGTGTGTGTGTGTGTGTGATCGGAAACCACGGAAGCAGTGCGTGTTCGTGTTTGAGGGTGTATTTCTACAGAAATACACGGTACAGGGTGTAACCCTGTCAGGCCTGGTGGTTATCTGACACCCTGACCATGAATCTGGTTTTGGTACAGATGTTTAGGCTAATGGACCAAAAACAGCTGTATCATCTCCTGTCTTCATTTTCTAAACGCTGTCTGTCAGAGGTTCTGGAGCGCGGGCTCAGATGAGCAGTGGACCGGACCCGGACTGTGGAGAAAATAAGAAGACAGATCCATATGCCTCCTCCTCCTCCTCCTCCTTCTCCTCCTCCTCATCCCCCGTTGTTCGTGCATGACAATCAATTTTATTTCCCTCAATAAAAAAACATGATGGTATTTTTGATCACACGAGCCCTTCGTGTTTTTAATCCCAATCATGTTTCCATTAATGATTTTGCTGATTTGCCCTAAACGGTCGTCGTCCGTCATCTCACCTGTGATTGGTCCGTGAGCACCATTACGCACGCAGAGCCACGGAGACGCGTCGTGCCTTGGCGTTTGATGTAACGCATCACCTTTGGGTGACACGGAGAAGGTCTTCATAAGCAGTGTAGGATCTCTACAGAGCGAGGACAGGCCGTTATTTCATCTCTGACCAACATGGTGTGGACTGTATGGGTGAAGGGTGAGACAGGTTTCCACTCTGGAAACGCGCACGGTGAACCTAAACCTATAGGCTTCAGTCCAAACAGCCCACACAGGTCCTTTAAGAAGCATTTTAGCTGATGTGCTTTGGGCTTTAATCAACCGTCTGTTATTTGTTTGTTTTTATTCCATTAACTGCTGAAATTCTTCAAAATGACTATAGTGTCACATCACACCTTGAAAGCATACAGTCTATTTATTTTACAGCTAAGTCTCAACAGCACCAGCTACAATACAAAAATCTCATTATCACTGATGATTTGGCACATTAGAGCCATTTTATCAATGTAAACCTGAGCTTTTCTATAGACCACCACCGAATACACATTTAAGAAGTCAGGGCCAATGGTTCCCAGCAAATAGTCAAAACTGTAACACAGGGGAACTTAATAGGCTACAGCACTACAGCAAATGTTTGGTGGAGGTCAGTAGCAGAAACTATACCAGAAACCACAGCTGATTGCTGCTCTCTTCATCTTCACATCCTCCCAAGTAAGGAAAATCAAAATACCAAGCAAATAAGGAATGTAGAGGGTGAACTTGTGTCAAAAAGAGTCTGTGGAAAGTACAGGAAAACTGTAAATTCACAAGTTTTCCTTCACTACACACACACAGACACACTCTGATAACCGTGAGAAGTCCAGTGAAAGTTTCTCTTTAGATTCAGATGTGTAGCTTTAGCAGCTTCATGGTGCTGATTCATTAAAAGCACCCAAGTGTGTATCTGCTCAGATTTTCTCCACACATGTGATTAGTTTAAAATGTGCTCCCGACATTATCCCATTGTGTGCACCTCCGACATCATATGACCCAAGCCCCCAAGTGTGGCTGCATTTCTGTGTGTGTGTGTGTGCGTGCCTGCGTGCATGTGTCACACGGCCCTGTTCTGCCAATGTGTGTTAGTCAGCTGATCCGTGTCAGTGTGTGAGTGCAGAACAGAGGGAGAGAGGAAGACAGAGAATAAACTACAGAGATCAGACGTAGCTGTTATTGATTGAAATGGGATGAACTAATGTGGGGGAAAATGTTTTAGTATGAGATATGGCAACCTCTGTCACAATTCCTCTTTTGCTATACACACTGCTTCGGGGCGATGTGATTCTTAAGGGGAAGTGAAGCATCCACCTCTTCAGTCAGTCAGTCAGTCAGTCAGTCAGTCAGTCAGTCAGAGAGAAAGCGGAAATTAGGTTAATGCTTTTGGTCTGAGCACGCTCAAAGAGACACTCTCTAGTAGAGCAGCCACAGTCCTGTTTCCAGTGAGCCTCTGCTTGTGCTTTTTAAAGTGAAGGAGATGGAAAGGAAATGAAGATATGGTGATAGTCAAAGCAATCATCTATATATTATTAGCCCTCCATGTTTCTTCTGGCTTCTGCTTTCACTTACCAGTCTGCCTCATGATCCCATTCTCTCTCTCGCCCTTGTCTCCGCCCTCTTCCGTCCCCATCCCCACAGATATTTTCCTTGGTGGTCTTTGCCTCCATCGTCAACGAGGGTTACGTCAATATTGGCAGCGAGCGTCTCCACTGTGTCTTCAATAAGAACGCGGATGCCTGTAACTACGGTGTGTTTGTGGGCCTGGTGGGACTGCTGGCGTGCTCCTTTTTCTTCATGCTCGACTACAAGTTCGCCTCCATCAGCTCTGTTAAAGACAGGAAGAAGGCTGTGATGCTCGAGATCGGCTTCTCAGGTGAGCAGGAAACAATGTGCAGGCAGTTATACAGCAATCAAAGCTGACAGGAAAAACTTCTGTTGCCAGTTTTTTTGGAAATTTCATGGTCAAACACCAGGAGCAGTGTCACTGACAGGTGTTAATATTACAAATATAACATTACATTATAATACAAATATTAGAAATGTAGTGGGGCCTTACAGGTTCAGTTAGTATACTACAGACACATCAGTGATAAATAACGTTCTTGTTGATGCTTGATCATGTTAAAAGGCAGGATTCAAAGGCCGGGATTTCCCACAACTAGACACACTTCTTTGTTTCAGATGTCTGCTTTCATGCACCAGAAGAGAGAACAAGAGAAATGTGTAAACAAAGAAGATGTCAGGGAAATGAGAATATTTCTATTTCTGAAAGGGAACAAAGAACAGCTTCAGAAAGGTTTTTTTTTAAAACAATACCTTTGTGGGTGACTGTGTTTTTTTCTTTCTTTGTAGAGTTAGACAAGGAATTACCTGTGTGTGTGTCTGTGCCTCTGGTCTCTGGCAGGTTTCTGGACCTTCCTGTACTTTGTTAGCTTCTGTTTCCTGGCCAACCAGTGGTCACGGACCACGCCTGATGAGCTGCCACTCAACCAGGGGGCAGATGCTGCTCGGGCAGCAATCGCCTTCTCTTTCTTCTCCATAATCACTTGGGTGAGGATATAATGCAACCACACAGCTGCAAACATACAGAGGCACACATGCAACACTGCAGACAGATACTGACATATACTGGACCTACGAACAACTAGACAGGTCTAATCAAAACTAAACTAAACCAAGCCAAACGACACCACACTAAACTATGTGCTGCTGAGCGGTACAAACAAAATCATCCAAATTCTCCACAGAGCTGTTTGACTTTCCAAAGAGAAAAGTTAACAACACTTCAAACAGAGGCTCAGGATTAGGGCCTCACTGGTCAGTCAGGCCTCGGTGCCTTAGTCTGGTCGGTCCATTTGATAGTAATCCATTTCATTGAAGGTGAGGTGAAAACTGGTCATGCATCTGCTGATCTACAGTTAATCTTACAGACCGCACCTACTTTATCCACAAGGGTTGTGAGTTTCGAGGTGGGATATCAACAACTTTGTCTGAACTTACACTAAAACATTTCTGGACATACAAAAATCTTTTAAATTTGTCTTTTGGCAGAGTTAAATGAGACGCTCTGTTGGCCACCTCTGCTGTAGTTTCTTAGCCTGGCATGAAAACTCAAAACCCTTTTGCATGACTCTGACCAAAAGTAACAAAATCCGGCCTATCAGAACCACAAAGTCTCTTTAAAGTATTACATTATAGCCTATGTTTGTTACATGCTTGATTTGTACAAAAAGGAGGATATGAAAAAGACAAGTACCCATTTAACAACTTATTATGTGCCAAACTATGTCTTGATGGCATGGCAGCAATAACGTCTTGGAGTTTGTGCAGACTAGTGGATTTCATAATCTTTGGTCTGAGTTGAGGTACCTGCTTCCACCTGTATCCAGGGTGTATGCTAAGCTAAGCTAAGCGAACCAGCTGCTGGCTGTAGCTTCAAACATTTGCAACTTTATTTGGATTTTGACTATGATAAAAACCCTGCTTTTACCTGATTAATATCTGGTCATAAAATGGATCTTTACATGATTTAGTCTGGGTTATTTTAACCAGTGCTGTACCTGGAGTAGTTTTTCGGACTCTATCTTCATGACTTGCCCCGCTCTCTCTCCCCCTCCCCACCTCTGTAGGCTGGTCTCACAGTGCGCGCTGTCCAGAAGTATATGCTCGGTACAGACATGACCCTATTCACCACGGAGCACATGGATGGCGGCGCACCTACCAAGCCTTACCCGTCCAATTCACCAGGGGGCGGTAACACTGAGACCACAGAGACCTACCAGAGTCCACCATTCACTGAGAACAACGCAGCACCCACATACCAGGTTCCCATTTACTAGATCAAATAGACCTGATGGTGGAAGAGGAAGCTGTGGAGAGGGATGGGATGGAGGTTAAAGAAAATTGCTTTCTGTGATGTTACACGTGCAGTTTTATATGTGTTGATCTGAGCTGAGTTTTCAGTAACTGTTCAAAAAAAATGGCCTCTCCTTCTTTCTTTCCTCCTCTCGTTCCTGTTCCTTCCTTAACATTCCAGCTTTCTCAGCACTTTTCTAGACCTGTATGTTGAATCTACTTTAGCAAACCCTCAGTATCCTCAGATCCGAGCAGATGAGTCAAAAAGAAAACCAGAAGAGGAGATATAGAAGAGGAGGCCACTTTGCAGTATTCAAACATGATTTTGTCAAAGAAAAAAAAGTGATGAAGGAATTAACAAGTGAGTGACTCCACCTCAGAGCAGTATTAGCTTACTAAATATAGCGCAGAAGGCACTCACATGCGGAACCTTCATCGTACTCTTCATTCATTCAAGTGTCAAATCCCCTCTCATGCCAAACAGTGATGGGGAATGTTTCCTTAGCTACGGTACGACCTGGTTGTTCCTTCCCCTTCCCCTGCTGCAGTTACATGTGTATTGAATCTGCATGTTTCCAAACTTAGACATCAACTAAGTGCCATACTGTACTGTGTGTCTCAGACAGTGACTTAATTTAGTAGATTTCCACATGCTGTAAAGAAAAAAAACAACAAAAACAAATGACAACAATGTTTTGTGACCAAGTGCAATATCTCACATTCTTATGTAGGTAGGTATATACTGTACTATAGATAGACTAGCTACCATCAGATTAGATCAGTTTTAGACACTGTCTCAAATTACTTAAGTCTTTGAACTGTATTCAAAAATCTCAGGCAAATGTGACAAATTGAATTTATCTAAATTGTTCATCTTGGATTGAACAAGATCAGCGAAGTCTGTAAGATATAGATATTAAGTCAAACTGATCCTGAAAGGTTTTTTTTCATCCACAAATTATTATTATTATTATTGACAAAGTTGTTATATTAAGTATTTTTGGTCTTCCTTGATGTTGGGCAGGGTTCATTATTTTAACACAGTTTAAATGAAAACATGCAAAAATGTTTCTCTAGTACCGTGTTACAATGTGATTCTGGGTCATTAATGCACAAGAGTCACTTTTCACAGTTTGATCATCACTCTTAAGATTCATTGGGGAAACCCTAATCCATATCTTATCATATTTGAGTCTGTTATATGTCAGTCTCAGGCAAGGAAGGATTACTGACCCAAGGAGTGCCACAGACTCAGTTTGAAGTGGCTGCTTCATTTCAACATTTCTCCTTAGGAAAAAAAAATCTGCTAATATAATGACCAAAATGACCACAGTGACATGCATAATTTGCATAAGGAGAGGCAAAATGACAACAGATAGACTCACATTTACTACAAAAAGACCGAACAACCCCAAACAAGAATAGAGCGGCTACAAAAAGACACACAACAATGACAAAGAGATGCAAAACGACCAAAAAAAGACTTAAAATGACCACGACGTTCAGGAACGGGTGGGGGCTTTTTGCTCATCTGTGTCCAGGGGCTCATTGTCTCATAATCCATCCATGTCAGGGAGGGGATGCACGTCGTGGGTGATTTGAGACAGTGTCCGATGTTGAGTGTCGTATGTATAAAATGGGACGCGTGCTGAGATTCTGGGTAAGTCAGGTCTGTTTATGTTTACGTTTTAGAAGCTGCCAAACTGCCCTGTGTTCTTATTGCTGTCTTTTGATTACCACATTACTACTATGCTGTTACTGTCTATGGGATTTTATGTAATCGCAAAGCAGGAGGGGAGGTCAGGTTGCTGGATGGTTGAGAAGTCTAAGGCAATGGAAACAAAAAACACCTGTTTGTGGGAGGTCGGGGATCGCGAGCTGGGTAATTCATTGATCCTTTAACTTTGCCGTTGAGGGAGATGGGTTGGAATCTGTTGCCATGGTGACAGAGACGGGTTTGGGTGGATGTGGGTCACTAATGATGTAGATAGTAATCATGCCAACTATGTAGGTGCGTAGCAGTGTCTCTGTGTCATGGTTCACGTCCACTCGTCCCATCAGTGAATCTGTGTTGTTTGTGTGGGTGTGGTAGGGTGTATGTGTGTGTGTGTGTGTGTGTGTATGAGTGCGTCCTCATGCAACGTGTACATTTGCACGTGTATTAGCATGCAGGAGAGATGTGTAGATCTGCGTGTTTGTGTGACAAAGTGCGAGTGTGTGCGGTTGATTCAGTTCTGTGGTGCATAAAAGTTATTTTCCCAAACTTGTGTTTGTCTGAGTTTCAGTGCAGGGGAGGAATCATTAGTCTGTTTCACTATTTAATTAATTCCCTGAAAAGAAAATTAAGTCTTTCTGCTTAATATATACTATCAGTGTCACTGTCAAGGTATGTCAAGTTGTGAAACAAAAAGATATAATTTTTTTTTTCTATTTTTATTTTTTGGATGAAAGAGCCAAATATAAAACTTAATATTAGAGTGATATAATTGACCTGTAGAATGCCTTGCCTGCTCTTCTGTCTGATCCCATGTAAACAGCGCCCTCTGCTGACAACATGAAGGCTCTGCTGCAGTGGGGCAATTGATGCTCTCTTGAGTTTTAAAAGTAATGATGATAATAATGCATGGAATTGTTGTATAAGACTTATTATATATTGAATACTATGTCATTCTTAAGTTGACTCCAAAGTGTTTTGCAAAGTGGGATTCACTAACAATCAACAACACAACTGACAGGATTACTTCTTGTGTCATAGTTATCACAGTATATGGTCAGAAATGTGTGGGCACACCCAGATAACATCCTAGGAAAATAATAACAATAATAATAATTAAAAAAAGCCCCCAAAATGCTGACTGTAAGTCAAAGGAACCTAAGTTAAACCTGACCCCACAATCTTGGGCTTTGAGCTGCAGGATGCTAACAGGCAGAAAAAGCTAACAAAGCTCAGGCTCTGTGTTCCAGTCCTAAACAATAACATCTCAGTATTAGGGCTTATTTACTTCATGTAATCATAAAGTAAGGTCACAAAAGTCAGATGAGTATACTTATAAGAAATGGCTCTTAAGGCAAATGGAAATAAACATCTGTGTGTGTTCCTGAAGTTTCTATTTCCAGCACTGAAATGTACAAAAAGTCTGTCATAGCCTTGTAAAGCAGATGAGGATTTACACGTGAGCATGATCTGAAGTGTTTTACTCAGCAGACTGTCTATGAGTGGGTAGTTAAGTGAGTAGTGAGTCGGTTTAAACTGAGGGTTGTTCCAGTGGTGCTTTCTTTTAGGGTTTGGTTTGGGGCTTTGAGGAAGGTGTGCATCACTGCTGGGGACTGGACTATTACCAGATGAGGTGTGAGGTTGGGTTGATTTCCAAATACTTTCATGTCCTCGGGTGCATGGTGGGCTACTGACAAATGTATTTGGTGCAGATAGTATCTACACTTGTGGTTTTTGCATGTTTAAGCCAACAACAAAAGCGAGTCACATTCAGTAGAAATTACTGCCAAGTATTTAATGAATACGTTTTTACAGTGGATTCCCCACCTTTGAGGCAGCCATTGGTTTTTCTTCATCATAAACTATGATAAATACCAACTTGCAGGTACTCGAGGCATTACGTGAGCCTCGAGTATCAGCAACTTACTTGTCTGTCTTTCAGGCCTGACACTGTTTAATGATGCACCGATTTTCAAATCTCACAAAATGCTGAACAGTATCGAGACTCTCATTTTAAATGAATCTTAAATGAATATCAAAAGTCAAAGTTTTAAATCTCTGCGAGTTTATTTTCCTCCCCATCGAACTATGAAACCAATGTAAAATCTAAATAACAGTAAGAACATGCTTAAATATGAAAAACCATCAGTATAGTTCAGTGGTTGGGTGTGACTGGGGTATTGATGGTCAGGTTGTATTTTTGTTCTCAGTGCTTCAGTCTCTTCAGTCAGTGTGGTAGATAAAAATAATAATACAAGCATTTTCTGTGTTTTGTGCTCTGGCCCATGTACACTACTGTGATATTGGTTGATTGTAAAATTCAGTATGTTATTGAAGTAAATGGAACCTGTGTGTGATGATGTCCAGGGTCTGGTTTGTCCTGTACTACTGAAAATAAAAAATAATATTAATGATAATTTATTAACTAGTATGCACTCTTTGTTGGAAATACTTTGTTTGACCGCAACTAAAGGGGCCGTCGGCACCAAAATCAAAGTTTTATGTGATCACGCCGTCGTTTTGTTAGACTGAGATAAAATGATGTGATATATGATATGTATTAATGCCAGTGCCATCAACTGTGGGGTTTCCAGTATAATACATTGCATCGGCATTACAATATCTGCCCCATCAACACTAATGATGAAAATTTAACCCGTTGAACAAATTAGTAAACATTGATTTTGTAGTGTGCTACCCCTTTAACATGTTTCTTCTGAGTTGTTTCTTCCTATTCTGAAGGTGTTTGACTTCTTCAGTGTAAAAACGCCGTGTACAGAGATGTGTGTCACTGTCTATTAGCTGAATGTCTCTGGACCGCAGTCTGACCGTCACTCCAATAAAAAAGATAACATGTTTTGGACTGCCTGTTTCTGTGCCTGAGTTTACTGTGTGAAGTTTGGTCCACTTTTAAACTTTTGACATAAGATTTCTTTTTCATCTTTTCAGGAAAGTCGTAATGATTGGAAGAATTTAATTACTGGAAAAGTCTGACTCATAGATTTCCCACATTTTATGAAATGACCACTGCAGTTCTGTTTTCCCCACATATGCATAACACACCACTGTTCCACAAATGGCTGCTGAAGCAGAGGCACAGATATTAAACTGAATTTTAACAAGAGTTTTTGGGCTGCATAATCAATTTTAGTGGTATTTGTATTTGAAAAAACATAATTGATAAACCTTTTCTTTAAAAGGTTGTGATCTTACTCTGTCACCACACATCTCACACATGTTTGGATCTTGTTGACTCGATATATTCCTGACTGTTTTCATAATCACAACTTAATACCTAACTCCTAAGGATCCTGAGAGAGAAGATGAACAGACTTTATTTGAATGTATCCGGTGTCTTCTTACACACAGTAAACATGCCTGGTGTGTCAAAGCTCTAACTGAGCGTGTAGTGGTGGGAAAGATGACACTTTTTTTTTGTGTTGCTAGCAATATAATAGCATTAGGCATTTATTTATAACAACTGACTATAGAGGAAATGTATACTATGACCTCAGGGCTTATCATCCCATTCCACCACTCCTCCTCAAAAAGCAGATAGACTAGTTGAAAACAAGAAAGGGAATTCTTTAATTGTTCATGTTTTTAGTTTCCACTTAAACCTTGCGCAACAGCACTGCCCTGATTTAACCAGTCCATCTGTCAGCCAATAAACCAGATCTACTGGTGAGTGACATAAGCAGAATAAATGAAAACATTATAGAAAAACATTTAAACTGTGAACCAAAATTTTGTTCTAATTCCTAAAGCAGCTTCCTTCGTGCCATTCATCCTCCAACCCTCATAACAGGAAGTAATTCACTCACTGAACACCTTCTGCATGAAACAACCAGCAGTTAAAAGCAATTAAACAGCTACAGTTAAATAAATATCGTTCTAAAATGTTGAACAGAACATGTTTGTGTTTATTTTTGTTACTTAATCAAGCAGCCCCTCTGGGGAATTATACATAACTTTATCAACTCGGTTGTTGACAAAAGACAATTTTGTTATCTGAGTGAAAGCACAATGCATGGTACAAAATGCAAATCAACATTAACTTGTATCAGGGAGCAAAAAAAATTCAAGTAAAGCCTTTGCTTGTCTCTCTGCTTCCATTAAATAAAATCATAGTTCTGGTTAGAAGTTGCCGGAGCCAGTGCCAGCTGGAGACGCCCTCAAATGATGCCAGTTGAAAGAAGGGTTGAACTGGGGCAACCCTGTGAGTCTAAACTGTAAAACCATTCACACAAACCTATCAACGTAATCCTCAGCAGAAAGTAAAAACATTATAAACCCTTTCAAATTCACCTTCAACGTGAGATAGAGGCCCTGAGCTCCTTTGAGGTGTGGTCACACAGTAAGCAGGCTGCTGTTCTCCAGCCAGGCTCCTGCAGGGCTGCAGGGCAACTGAAAATCTGCCTTACAGCGGCAAACAGAGCAGAGAAAAAAACCAAGGGCTAGCTAATGATACGGCTAATTGACTGCAAGGAAGGGAACTCCTCACTCTCTCTGATGTGCATGGTTTTGTGGGAGTTAAAGTCTTTAGGGGCCAGTACCTGTCTGCAAGTGGGACACACCTGGCAGTCCAGCTCGGCGGCTACGTTAGCCGCTGTGCTAGGTGTCTGCCAGGCGTTCTTCTTGTTCTTGTTTTTCTTTCCTCCTCCAGTCCCCGACTGCTTCTCCAGGGCCTTACAGTCTCCATGGGCTGTCAGCAACTCCTGCTGCTTGCCGGTGTCAGGCAAGAGCACCAGCAGCTCGTTGAAGATGCGGTTAAAATCATCTCCGAGCAGGTCCTTGCAGCTGCGGTGGTACTGGGCTGCTGATATCACCCCCTGGTGACAAGTACACAATCGCAGGAGGGAAATCTGTGATTACTGGAGGACACTATGACATCTTTAAAAAAAAACAACAACTCATAATCATAATTTTGCAAAGCACCTGTCTGAATTGTGCAGAGTAGTTTTTGAACTGGTTGAACTTTGACTCATCGTTGTGGAGGTACTTTCTAATAGAGTGGATCAGCTCCAGATTCCTCTGCTGGAAGTCCTCTGGCACTAGGTAACCGCTGCTCGACACCTTAGGTGGCCTGAGGTCGAATTAAAAAATATTAACATAAAAAAAAAACAAGACTTGTAGCAGAGAGGGTCAACAGGGTCATCATATATAAAACACAGCAGCTTACAGGTTGACAGCAGAAGGAGCTGGCTCCACCACATTGCTGTTGAGGGGGATCCCAGTGAAGCCTGGAGGTGGCTTGGGGCCTGAGACTCCCAGACCAGGTGGAGGTGGGGGCATTGTGGAGGATGGGGCAGGAGCTGAGGCCTTCATTGGGAAGGAGGTCTTGAAGCCTGACAGATAAACACAGGGTGGGTTACCATCTCCCCCACTTCAAAACTCCAGCACAACACACTTCTGTGATGAGCTGCATCAAACTCAAAGTCTTTGTCTTTGATATCAGACTATAACACATGTTGGATTGTTATACTGGCCTCATCAGTCCCTGAAGAATCACATCTCCACTACAATCAACAGTACAAAATCAAGTACAACACAAACACAAATACTAACCTAATGGAACAGTAACTTTCAAAGCAGCCACATCAATTTTCATCTCATTCAATTTTATTGCAGTTGTTTGCAAAAAGCAACGACAGGAGAAGAGCTTGTTGTACCTGGTGGGGGTTTCTTGGTCATAAGGGCAGGAAACTCTTCTTCCTGTTCAAGAGGGGGATTTGTGTTGGGATGAGGGTTAACTGCTGCTGCCTCCTTGATAGTGGGTGGTGACTTCTCAGAGTAACCATTAGCCAATCCGCTGGTCAGTGCCATGGTCACAGTGCTGGAAAGCGGTTTGTTGCAAGTTTTCTCAGGGACGTTCTCCTTCTGCGCAGCCGTTTCCACTGAGATTGTATTTACATTTGTTGTTGCTGCTAAAGACACAGATGCAGACGGAGCAGCCGCGTTCTTCTGCTGTTTTTTCTTCTTGCTAGCTTTGGAGGTAGGGAGATCGGTGTTGGGGGTTGGGGTTGGGGTTGAAGAGCTGGAGGCCACAGTGGAGGGTTTACTGTTGCCCGTTCTAACAGTGAGCAGAGAGGAGATATCCAACATGGTGGGCACTGAGCGGAACTCCTGCTGCGTCATTCCTCCGCTCTCATCATCTGATAAGGGAGGAGTACGGGCGGACGCTGCCTTCCCATTCTCTCCCACTTTCTTTTTCCTCTTTGAAGATGCAGAAGTTGAGGAGGAGAGGAGCTGAGGGCCAGAGGGTGCTGACAAAAAGTTAGGGGGAGGTCTGGAGGAGGGAGGTGGATGAGTCATGGGTTTAGTCACAGCTTTGCTGTTGGCCCAGGCAGATTTGGTGCCTGCTGCAGGTTTGAAGGGCCGAATTTTGGACACGAGGGCAGGGAAATCCTCCTCTTGGAAAGAGGAAGTCTTCTTAGGTTGGGCAGAGTAAGCTGGGGTCATTGGAGTTGCAACAGCAACGGCTGAGAGGCTGGGGAAGTCGTCTTCCTTCAAAGCTGCGCGGGCTGCTGGAGCTGGTGCAGGAGCTGGCTTTACTCTGGAGAGAGAAGTGCAACAAGAACAGAAATTGAACATGCTGGCGCACCAGAGTGCTTGATGACAACTTCATTTTGTGCTGTGTAGAACATTACATGGAAGGTGCAGCTGTCGCTCCCAAAGCTGGGAAGTCATCATCCTCTCCAGGATTAGTGCTCTTCATTGTTCTTACTGTCAAAGAGGACACGATGAAAGTGTCAGAACCATTTATTCTTTCATGAATAAAAACAAACTTAAACAAGAACACACACTCCACATATGAAATGATCAGTAACTTTTTTCACCTGGAGGTTTGTTTGTTGGTTTGTTGTGTCCGGTCCTGTGTCTGGGCTCTTCTGGTTCTGTCCTTTCCGTCCTCTCCTCTCTGCAGTGTTTGGGAACGCTCCTCTCCTGCGCCCTCTCCTCCTGTCTACGCACTGCCATGGACGCCCTAATAGCAGCTTCCATCTGCCTGTCCTCGTCCTCTCTGCATGGACGAGCACACATGTATGTATAGTCAAAAGAAACAAGGAGCCAGTCACGCAGCCATAAAAGCACCAGGACTGAAAATACACTGAAAATCTGACAGTAACAAATCTATAACAAACAGAAACAATTCAAAAGCTTTGGTGGAGCCTTCAGAGACGTAAGTTCAGCAACTGGCAACTGACACTGCACAATAAAGAATGACACACATGCATACATGTTAAATATTTTCCATGTTTGCTCTCCATAAAAGAAGTAGTCACTTAGACTCACCGAGAGTATCTCCAGCTCTTCTGTCCCCCATGGATCCGTCCTCTTCCTCCTCTATTGTGACGTGCCTCCTCGTAGTCGTCACCTGTCACCACACCTGGGGAGACACACGCACTCGTTTTATTCACTGCCTCAAAATCACATTTATTTAACAGAAATCCTACTGGAACTGGGAGTGTTGTTCTCCTGTTGAACAGGTACGTCCTCCCCTCACAGACACCGACCTTCATTCCTCCTCTGTTGTCTCGGGGCGTAGTTGAACTGCAGGTCGATCTGGCGGTTCTGCCGAGCCTCGGCTCGGTTCTTGCTGTGCGCTGCGGCCTTGTGAGCCTTGTAGTCGATCTCAGTGCGGAAAGCGTGGGTGAACTGTTCTGTGGCACAGCGGCCTTCCTCGCACAGGTAGTGACTCTCTCTGAAGTGCTCGCTCAAGTACTGATAATCACTGTTGTGGGTTTCCAAATAAAATTTTAGCCACATCACCATTCATTTCAGTGAATAATTCATGACTGAATGTTGTCTGCGTGTAAGAAGGAGCTATACACACCTGTAGTATTCCTGAGAACCATCTGCATCGCAGAAGTGGCAGAAGAAGTGGTCCCTGCGTAAGTGTTTCAGCAGCTCATCATTATCAAGGTAACGGTCATCGCAAAACTTGCAGAGTGGATGTCCTTTGTGGCTGGTGTCGTCTGGATCTCCATGTGCTCTGTGACGTGCCAGTTCCTTACGGTTGTACCACTTCCGCTCGTTGGAGAAGATCTGGAAAGAGAAGTAAAGTTTAAAGAACAAGGGATTGACAGAACTCTTAAACTTGATTATTTTCCCACATAAACACATTGACAGATAGTCAGACCATCAACAGCACTGGGAGAAATCCTGATGTACTGATGAACCAGAAAAATAAAGGTTTAACCATCCCTGTCTGTGCCTTCACCAGCCCTCTCTCTGTGCGTCTATCATTTGGGGTGCACAAGGCTTGTTGCGTATGTGATAAACTTCTTATTCTAATCGTGAGTATTTCAAAACTAATCCACAGAATATTGATTTTAGCAACAATGTGTTTATCACCTCATCTTATTGATGGTAAACAATCATAATGTACTTATGTGTAATAGACCAGCAGCTTCAATATTAAGGTTGTTAAAACTGTGAGGACTGTAAAGACCTTGAGGTGCTTTGTGCAGAGCTTGCAACAGAAGAGCTCATGCTGCTTCCTCATGTGCTGCTCCAGTTCCTCAAACCTGGAGAAGACCTTAGGCTCTGAACAGCGGACACACTCTGATAACAGCAGATGCCTGATAACAAACACATAGACATTTGTGAACATTTGACCATAGTTAAGGCACACACACTTTGTTGAATTCAAACTTTGCCCAACACACATACTTCATACTGAACAGCTTTTATAAGTTCTATGAACAATCTATGGACAAGGCAATCATTAACAGTAGGACAGAACAGTACCTGTACTTCGCATAGATCTTCTCATCACCAAAATAGATATCGTGCTTCTTCTCACAGGAGAACTGCTGATAGGGCAGGGATGAGAAGGTGTCCAGTTTTTTTACAAACACCACCTGAGAACAACATGACAGTCAGAAAAAAAAAGAATAAATTATGAACATTTCATGGCAAAACAAAATCTTTGGAGACAGCAGGAGTAAATAAAGCTGCAGTGCACTGTTAAAACAATAACAAAAATGCCCTAAAGCAGATTTTACAATAGTGCTGGCAAGTTGAAAAAAAAAGGTGTAAAACTAATTTAGAGTTTGAAAATGTTGTGGATAGTTAAAGTGTTTTCATGACAGAGTTTTTCTGTATTTGAGCTTCCACCTGATGGTAACTCCTCTGTTCAGATAGCATGAAAAGTATTTTTTTATGATGTAATGTTATGGGAACTGTTAAACACTTATACAGGGGCAACTGTTCTGAGTCTAAATTAATAAAAATAAAATGCATTTGTTTGTTTAACTAACATTGTGTGTTCTTTTATTCTAAAGGAGAAAAAATCACAATGTATTAGATCCCAATTTATTGCAATATGATATTGTCACTCCCCTTCAGAATATGCATTGTGTCACCACATTCTTGCCGCTACTAGCCCTAATGACCATGAACCACTGTGTTTCACACCAACATTATGTAATGTTTAGGGTACCCCGTGGAATTATGGGAATGCATTCAGTTAATAAAACCCAGTCATGACACACAGATAAATACGTTCTTGTTCTGTCAAACAAAGCAGTCCAAGATATAACAGTTCATCGAGGCTGAAGTTAGAAACATCTAGATTTACTCTGAAGGGAGTGAAGAGAGGAGTGACACTGTCTGTCCAGCTGGACTGACATATTGGTTGAAGTCCAGTAAAACACATGCATCTGACAGGACAGAATGGGTAAATAGTTGACAAGCTGCACACCGGCTTTTAAAAGGTTTACATTTTTAAATACACGGCAGTCGAGGTGAACCATTATCACCCTGGTTAACGATAAAGTTGCCAACTGACATTTTCTGACACAGACCACTGACTCACAAAGTCACTTCCACATCAGTTAAACTAGACAAAACCAGTCACGTCACCTAAACTCAAACTAGCACACTGACAACTGCAGACTTATCGCAGGCCAACTTGTTAGCTAGCTCTGCCTGACTTGAGGTACAGCTATTGCTTTGCTAGTGTTAGCCTTAGCCACATTAGCTACGCTAATGACAGCCCAAAAAGTAGTCTGAGCAGTTGGCAGGGACCGCTATACGACATGTCTTGTCAAATAGCACTTCTTTTCATTTACTGTGAACGCACATAACATTGCAGAATTCAAATTCAGTCTATTTTCGCTAGAGTAAAAGTGTCAGGGCGATAGGCCTAGCTAGCACCACCAGGCGACATCCCCGGGGTACAGTAGCGGGGCAATGCGCACCTTGTCGAGCTCCTCCCGGCAGACGGCGCAATACTTCTGCTCGCAGAGCACCCTCATCTTGGTGGAGCAGCGGTAACAAACCGGGTGGTCGCATTTTCCCAAGGCGAAGATATCGACTTCCTGACAGCACAGGACGCAGTACTTCTCTGTCTCTTTCGTGGGTGTTGGATCCATGTTGGCGAAAAGGCACAATTCAACCTTAATACTATTTGTTATTGCGGAGAGACACCGCCGCTGAAGTGCTTACGTAATTATGAAAGTCTTCGTTGCTGCCGCGTCACATAACTGGTGTAGATGACCGATCTGTATAGTATGAGGATGGACAGCGCCTCTACGCTGCGGGGGCCGCCTGGACTCACCACACCTGTATGGCTCTGCGCAGGCGTTGACCACGGCTCCACGTGTGTAGCATGGTGTGTGCCGGTCTGAGCTGATATGAGATCCTGCTCTCACGTGTTTCTATGTGCTGGAAAAGAAACATAGTTAACGGTGGTTTTTGGGTATTTACGATGATTTCATAAATTGATATAACTTAAATTTAACAAATTAATGTAATCAGACGTTGGTACTTTTTTGAATGGTGTGGAAAGATAACTTACAGAACATATGGATCACATCTGGTTTAATAATATGTGAAAAGTGCAAAATCCTGGTGTAAAAGTTCCAAATTAAACTCCTGCATTGTGAAGTTTTGATAAAATTAATGTGTCCCCAAACGATCAATTTTATTTCAACTTTTTTTTAATGGATTTTGAATCAATTATGATTGCATGTAGCCTAACTCTGTCTTATTAAATACTGCTGTCTTTTAACCCCCTGCCCCAAGTTTATGATTCAGGTTCTCTGTCAGATATGTGAAGTCTCTGTTTAGTCTTTCTCAAGGTAAACCTGAAAATATAATCAGGTCATTAGGTTTAGAGGTAATGTTTGTAAGGAAGTTCATAAAAACTGTTTTTACCTTAGAGTAATTATCACATTCTCTAATCAAAACCTGCAAACTTAATTTCAGGAGAGGCAGACATGATTTTGTAGGTCAGCATAAGGGCAGAAGAGTGATGTTAAACTTGTACTTGTAAAGCCAAGGTTGTTGGTAGATTTCAGCTTTTAATGAGTAACTCTGGCCCTGAATGGAGGCTGACTTTGACAAGCATGATGTAGAGGAGGTCTGTGTGTAGCTTGTCAGTGGGGCAGAGAGAAGGAGAAGTCCTGGTTTACTCAGCCACAAACCCCTGTTTACCTGGCAAGACAGAAGAGCTGCAGCTTTAGTTTCATTTCCCCTCTTATTTCCACTGACAGCCCGGTGATGTTATGGTGCTGTGCTGGTACACTAAAAATGAAACTATAGCACAATTTCAGTGTCCACCCACACAGACTTGAAGGCGCGTTCCCAGTAGATCCACGAGAGTTTAGAGATTTCCCATCGTCAAATCACCAAGAACATGACGGCTCTCCAGCAGACATGTTGAGGCCTGTGTGCACACTCTCCATCAGCCTGCATTTCTACAGACTTTGCCCAAGGGAATTACTTACATTTCATGGCATTGTGGCATTACATATGGGGTTTCTATGGTTATTAGGGCACACTTGGAAACTGAAAAAGGTAAACGATGGCCATAAAAAAGAATAAAATAGAATAGAATGAAAAAAATACTAACATTAGCATTACAAGAACAAACAACTGTGTGGTTATTTGTCTTATGATGGCATGATAATGAATTTCAAATTTACTTTCATCAGTTTCGGTTTCGCTTCTTTGATGGAGCGATGTTTATGAGTGCATGTAAGCATATTCAGTGTTTTCAATGCTTTTCATCACACTGACAACACATTAAGAGAAACCCAACAAGCTTCAGTTTTTTTTTCTAACAGAACAGTTATATGATAAAGTGAGTGGCTTCATGCGACATGGGGCTTCCCAGTGTTTTTAACTTTAATGGCAGCTGTTGTACACTTCATGTTGTTTCATCTAATGCAATGACCGTGAATCTGTTTCAGGACTTCGAACACTCTTAGATTGTATGTCTTTAGCTGACTCTGCTGCTGATGCACGCTGTGTGTATTTAACTACAGAGAGAAACAGTGTGTGAAGTGGTGCAATTGCAGGCTGCAGGCCGAGCTGAGGACACCGAGCTGGACTACGATAACCTTTCCAGTGTCAGGTAATAGATTCCCAGGGTGTCCACATCATGGAGGTGTATAAGCAGTGATTTAGACAGTTCATCAGTGCTTTCATGTAGTCAAATGTCCATAGTAGTGACGGGTTGTGCTAGCTAGCGTTTCTTGTACTGGCTGTTGCTAAGTCCCATGACTCTGAAGGTGTGGCTGGCCATCTTCTCATACAGAAGGAACATGAGAGCAGCGGTCAGCACCGTCTGCAGCAGCTTGGCCTCCAGGCCTTTGAACAGACCCAACATGCCATACTTCCTGCAGCAGGGAATCAGGATCAAAACAGAAAGAACTATGTTAATCTCCATACAGTATGTACCACCTCATTGATTTTTTTTGCACAGCATTAAAAATAGTTTCATGATTGTGGATATGATGCTAAATATTAAATAATAAATAATGCAAACTAGTGCCCACGGATACTCATGTCATGAATACCAAGTATATTCAAGGTTATTGCATATAACCAGTGATGTAAAGGACTTTTTGAAAATTGATTTCCAGACACCCAATATGAGTGGCAGAAAATGAAAGGTTGAATTTGCTCATTGTCATCCAGATTGCCCAAAATCAAAATGATCCCACTCTGGATATGTGAATTTTTTTTATTGTATATTTATTAACTATATGCTGATCAAATACTGAAACTTAAACAAAGCCTTAAATTAGAAAAAAATTAAATCGCAATCTAATGTCAAACTATAAATTTGTTATTGGTATGTTTGTGTGTGTGTGCGCACTCACCTCACTCTGTTGACCAGCAGACACTTGATAGTCCTTAGACTGGACAGTAGTTTTGACTCGACTGTTGAATCATTAAATTGACCGAACTATGGTAAGGGGAAACAGAGTAAAGTTTTCTCTTGCTCTAAAAGCTTTATTTGTAGAATGTAAATAATAAGAATGATGATATGAAAGATATAGACAGATATAGAAATAAAACATACCCTCAGAATGGACTGTATGGTCTGCAGTGGGTATGTGACAGTGGTGGCCACAACTTTGGCCACAGCGCCGATGATGAAGACCTCAACAGCGGACAGCTTGCAGAAAAAAGAAGACAAAACTTTGATCTTGTACAAATCTGCAGCTATTGTATGAATTTATATCATCAGAGAGATATTGCCAGTCTATCTAATTTTTGAGGTTTAAGATAAGATGAGATAAGAAAATATAAGATGCACAGATAAGATGCACTGTCCCATTCAGCGAAATTTGTCATTTGACATTAAGTACATGATGCATACATACATTACATTACAAAATGCATTATCATGTGCAGTTTATAGGATTCATAAAAGGTGAAATAAATAAGCTCCACTCTCCTCTCCTTCACCATGATCATAAGATTAGCTTTAACTCACAAATCAATCCACAAATGCTCCAGTGGACCAAGAAAATGTCAAAGTGCACATGTGAAATCGTGCATGCACAAATGCTCAGTTTAACTGTCTGGTTACATTTGCTTCAACATATCCTGACCTCTCACCTCTGTTTAAGCCACAAAGAACATCATGTGATCAGATTTACCATGTCTCCGTATAGTGAGTGTCTACTCATCCAGATAATGGCATAATCTGAAGAAACGTTTATTCGTAGCTTTTGTGTGAAATAAAAAATTGCTTATATCTTTGCCATAACAATTTGATTAGACATAGTGCTGCCAAAAATGTTTGATTGGTGTTTGTTCACAAAGGTCTTTCCATTAGATTTATGTTAAGACTAATTAAAGCATAATATTTTCATTTTCAACCCTTACAATCTTGGGTCTTTATATATGCTGTTCTCTTCCTTATCTCCTCTAATCTACTCCTATAATCCTGACCTTGTTCTTCAAATGTCTGTATTTCTCCGAGCCCTCCCTCATGTCTCTGTGTTCCCCACTCACCTCCCTGGGAACCCCTCTCCTCAGCTGCCTCTTCAGGCCTTCATAAATCATGAACTGGATGGCAGGATTCAGCACCAGCAGCAGTGAAGGAAAGGTGCCATTCCACAGAGCTCCAACACCTTCATCACGGGTGATCTGCACAAATGCATCTGCAAGAACAAAGGAGTATGTTCGTAATTGAGAAAAATTGATATTATACATCTTAAGCATCCAAACATGCCGCTTACGTACATGTGGTGTAGAAAATACTGACTCAGATTGAATTACAGCAATATAACAGACATGGATGATGGGCATTTACCCAGAATGCCAGAGTAGTTGGTCGGCCGGATGTCCGCATTGCGAAACTTGGAACCCTGAAGCTTCAGTCTGGTGTTGACCACCCACAAAGGAGTGGTAACTAGTACATTGGTGATACCTGGGGAATGAGGAGGGCACATGGAAAATTAATCTGTGTGATGAGAAACATCACCAAAATAAACATTAACTTGACATTTGCAAATAATCTGAAAAATAAAATGACAGTATAGGTGAGGTGCTAATATTTGACCTGGTCCTGTGTGAGTGTTGTCTTGTTTATATATTTCTGCACAGAGCATCTCACCTGCAGCGATGCCTATGATTAAGTCAGTGCTGGATGCTGACTGCTTTCCCTTCAGCCAGTTTGCTTTCAGGCTGTGGAAGCAGTAGAAGTAGACAAAGTTGGAGCAGCACAGGCTGCAGATGACCGGGAACCACCCTCTGTAAGGAGCGAGGCTACAGAAAACACAAGAGAACACCTTACAACACTACAGAACGCAAAACAATATGTGAACAAAGGATGATTTCGCTCACATATAAAATCAGAGTTAGGGTTAGGATTAGGGTTAGGGTTAGGGTTAGTCAAAATCTGGACATTTTGTCCCACTCACAGTCCTTCCTCTTTGACAATTTCTGCCAGAATGGCTGGAGTTGATTTAGCCTTCCTGTTTTCATCCACTGGACACAAACACAAGGCAAATTTAAAATCACTTAACTAACTAAATACTTTGTACTTGTTAGTATAATGACTGCAGACGCCTCCACAGCTCTGCTGCTCCTCACCCTGAAGCCGTAGTCTGGCAGTGTCAAGAGGGAAGAATACTGTCATTGCAGTCACACTTCCCTAAAACAGGACAGTCAGTCAGTGGTGGAAAGACTAAGATGGCATATCAGATTTTGTTTCATGTTAAAAACACACACCATATGTCACAGAAGAACAGAGGTTTCTACACCACACTACACGCTAAGACCGACGAGGCTACTTCAAGATCTACAGATACTGAGATATTAAAAACATGACATGTGTCTATTATGTCTAACACAACAGGATATGACACTTTCAATGAGTTTGTAAGTAAAACGTATGAACACTGCTTTTTAAAGTTTTATCTACAGCCGTTACACATTCAAAGGAAGAAATGAATAATGAAAGATAAGGCTAACTCACCACTGCTCCAGACACAGCATGAACCAAACTCTCATACGAGAAAACCTCAAAACTCATTTTGACTAAGTTGAGTTATGTAAATGTTTTATCTTGTGTTTCCCAGCTGGATCTGAATCCGTGTTTCTGTTGTTATCCCCTCACTCTGCCGGTGGCTGTCCTTCACTTCCTTGTGGCCGACTTGTAGACGGTGTTGTGCAGACCGTAGGGATTATGGGTAATGTAGTTCTTCCCAGTTTGAACTGCACCACACCAAATTTCTGCAGTCCAATATTCAAAATGCCTTTTACTTCATTGGTATTTCGCCTTCTAGGAAGATTTTCGAGTATCCACCATGACAGGTAATATTAATAATTAACATTTTATTGTAGTTTCTGTTGTAATAATGCTGCTAAACTGAACATGTCACCCACACATATCCATACAGAAATACTAGAAAGCAATAGCACTGTCTGGAGAACTGCTCCACCATGACAGTTGTCACAGGGTGTGGTAACAGAGCATGAGGACATCAACACAGGATTAAAACTGCATAGGTGTAACAGTGATCAGCTGTGTAGAACAATAAGTAGTAGGAGTTGTGTGTGTGCCCTCATACCTCAATGCATCACCCTTGACAGATGCACAAACATATGTTGTTTGAAAAGTCACACCTGCAGGGTCACGTGTGCAATGACTTACTGATAAAACAGTATATGTGATAACTCTTTATGTATTTTTAAATCAAATTAACAACAGAACCATCATGTCTGGTTCATCATGTCTAACTGACATTATTGTACTCAAAAATGCATTAAATACCCTGGATATATACCCATATTCCTCCCCATATATTTTTAATTGTCAGGCAGAGTTTCTTAATGTTAGTAAGTACATGTATTTTCATTGACAGAAAATACTTTTATTTAATTTTTAAAGGTGGTCAAATACTTGTTATAGACACTGTGAGTTAAAATACAATCAAATGTACAGTAAAGTAGACTTCACGTGAAATTACACAAGTGTCAGAGCCATGCAGCATATGTGAGAAAACACATGGGCTTATCAGCATGTTAGAGTACAAACACAGATCACCTGCTGCTGTTTGAATCAAAGGCAAGTAGCTTATAACTTTGGCACATCAATTAACTGCTCGCTTAAATAGTCTGACAGGAATGTTCACTAATTAAAAACTCTTACACGAATTAGGAAATGAGTGACATCAACCCAATCCATCAATTATTAACATAAACATGAGCAAGGCACTTGTTTGTTAGCTCTTGCAGTGGAGCTGCTGTGACCCACTGCTAAAGACTGGTTATAGTAGTCAAAAGAAACAGAGTTTAAAAGCTCACACAAGTTTTCATCTAACACAATGTTAAGAACTAGTTTGTGAGGGAATTAAGATAATAGTGTATTTCCATATATGGCAATTAAACACAACACAAGTGGTCTGAGATGCAGGTTACATGCTCAACATGGCTTTCATAAGTAAACAGTTAAAATAAATTAAAACAAATAAATAATAATACATAAGACTCCATCAGTCTCCAGCCCATTCACTCAGCCACTCCTGACAATGCTTCCTCTGCTCCTCGCTCTCCTCCCCAATCCTCTGCTCCTTGCTGCATTTCCTCCTTTGCTCCTCTTTTTTCACTCTTTCTCTCTCCTCTTCTTTAATCTTCCTATCCTCCTGCACCCTGCTATCCAGCAGGGCTTCCACGGTGGCTGGCAGCGTCCGTACAGAACGCTGCGGAAGCCACTTGGGATCCACAGTGGGAAGAAAGGGGTCTCCAGCACAGACGAGCAGGGGCTGAGGTTCCAGTGGAATGTGGAGGAGGTGGGCGTGCAGCATCATGCGGTACGGGGCATCATCTGCTCCCAAGCTGTACGTGAAATCCCCAACGATGGGGTGGCCTATGGCGCTGCAGTGGACCCTTAACTGGTGGGTTCGGCCTGAAGGAAAAGGCAGAGGTGAGGAGACAAATAGGTCACAGTATCTCAGGATAAAATCCATCAGTATTGTCCTTTAACCTAAGCATTTATATGGCGTTACAAAAAGAAAGATGGTGCACTGGTGTGATTATCTACCAGCAAATCACAAAGTGAAACAACACACAATGCAAAATGAAAACAATCCACAAAAAGAATAAGATAATGTCTTATATATTCCCTAGTACATGTTCCATTCATTTCCAGTTTTCACATGTAAACATGCTCAGGTACCATTTGTTTTGAATTGATTCTCAAATTGAAAAATGAGTCATCCACTAAGATGAGAGGAAACAGATGAGTGTGGTTACCAGTGAGCGGCTGCAGTAGCACTTTGGTAACAGGATCTCCATCATACAATCCATACTCCAACACTGTCAGCTCAGTCTGGCAGGGCTTGGGGTTCTCACAACCTGAAAGAGAAGGATGGGAGGAGGATGAGCAAAAAATCTTAACACAAATCTCTTATGTTTCCATTTGACTGACTGACTTTTTAGACCAAAATATCTCTTTTTAGAAACATAATATTCACTGAGTTAGTAGTTAAAGAATAGATTCATTTCTAACTCTAAGAGACTGTGTCATTTGTTTTGGTCCATGTTCTAAAAAACACACAAACCGAGCCAGATTCATGCACCTTCTGTTCCTTCAATACACATCATATGTGTTTTTCCCTCTGTGGAGTTCTTGCCAATGGAGAAATCCAGAGTTTGTGTCTGTTCTTCCACCCAACCACGAACCTGTGAAACAAATGTTAGCATTACAGATGACTTTATTATTACAGACAAATGGCAGTAAGTCTGCTGTGTGTGTGTGTGTGTTTGTATTCCATACCAGGGCTAGGTAGGCTTTCGTGACAGTGCGGTCCTTGAAGCAGCGGTAGGCCCGGCCAGCAGCAGCCTTATTTAGGGCGACACAGAGAGCCCCACTGGTGGAGAAGTCTAACTGATGACAGAACCTGGCGCAAAGAGAGAGGAAGATAATCAGAATCTATAACTCTTGAACTATAACTAACTGTGAATAAAATGATGATGTTGTTAGTGTTAATTTGACTCTGACCTGAATCCGTAGTAGGTGCTAGGGTCTGCCAGCTGAGGGAAGTGATGCCGAAGTTGAGCCTGCACAGTCTGCTTCTCATACCACATTTTGCTGTCAATGCGGATGTCCCAGTGCTTGTCCACCACGATGTAGTCATCGCTCTGGTACAGCACATGCAGGCTCTCCAGGCTAGCAGGCTCAGTGGCCATCATATGCTGCGATGGACTAACACAATTCATGCAGCTCTGTGGAGAGAAGGTGGATGATTATGTAGGCTACTTATGGATGAACTCTTAGTCTATTCTGTGCAAAATTCTGCTTTACTTGTCCTCAGCACGTATATACACACACACCACGCTGAATGAGGCATGTTTGGTGTTATACTATACTATACTATACTATACTATACTATACTATACTATACTATACTATACTGTGTTGTCTTTTTTTGTTACCCTTGCTTTAATGAGCAGCATTTGTTTTAGAGTTGGTTACTTTAGACAATTTTCAATACTGTAACCTCTTCATACAATCAAGTGAAGTCAAAATATAATACCCATGTCTCTAATGTCACATATGAATACAGAAAAACAGCCTGGACAGATAAGTACCTCAAATCAGTACTTATCAGTGTTATCAGTACATCAAACGGTGGATGCTTAAAAATTGACAACGACTGAGTCAAAAAAAAACTATCACTGACCACTTTGGTCGTTACAACCACAGCGTTTTGACACGTGAAGGACATTTTTCTGGTGTCTAATAACTGTCCTTTCTTTCAAATCTGGGTAAAGCACACACTGTGTGTGCAGGGACACCGCCCCGTTCGCTGCTGCTTCTCCCAGCTAGGATGACAACTTTCTGTTAGCCTGTTAGCAACGTTGGTTAGCTAGCTGCTGTATGCTAACAGCATAAGAAAACTAATTACCTGTGAGTCACAACACTGCCAACATCTGTACAACTACCTCGGATAAATATCCACGACTAACGTGAGTTATAGTTATTTCGCCGTAACGAATCTACGCGGACATTTACGTGGAAACAGGGATGTAAACAAAGCCACAAGTAGTGCAATGGGCTCGTGGATACTGCGTAGCCGGTTCTTCTACTTCGTTGTTTGTTGTGGCGGACAATAAACTAACGTCGCAGGTGTATAGCGCCACCTACTGTTGGATTGTGACTGCATGTCTTCATTGATCACATCGCGTGTTTGTTGTTAATATTCCAAGTCAAGACCAGTTCTTTTCCCAACATCAGCTCAGTATAAGGGTCATTATATTGATAGAAACAATAGTCAAATTATGTGACTATTGACTATGTTGAATTATATAGCCCATGCGCGTATACAGACTAGTGGACTAAATAAAACGATTAAAAAAATAGAATCAAGTGAAATAGAGCGGGGACTGTAACTGTTTTGTGCACAATATACACTATAATACATATACATTACACATCCATGAAAATCAGAATGGATATTCCTGATACATTCCTGCCCGCTGATTAATTGTCCATGTACCTTAACCTGCAAAGTAAATATCCCTCATCTTTACGGAGGCAATTATGTTTAGTAAATTTGTTTCATCTAATTCTGCTCTCTCAGTAGGTATTGCAACATGTCACTCAGCCTGTGATGTCCATAATCTCTCACCTCAAACTCACCTCCACTCTTCCACCTGGCGGGGGTCAGTGGCTCTGATGACACACTTGATCCAGTGTTGTGAGCATGTGGCATCTGAGATAATAAAATGCTATTTTGTGAATATATTCTGTCAAATGTTGTTTTTCAGGGCCCCGAGCCTCCTTACATAGACACTGCAGGTTAAAAATGCAGATTAAGAGGTCCACATACATATGTTCATGTATTCAGGGACTACATCAGTAATGAAGTGGGATGTCAGTTGGATGTGGACTGTGCTCATGTTTTTCATCTCAAACAGCTAATAAGTCTCACACACTGTAAATAAAACAGACATGGCACCAAAAACTAATAAGACATGGGTTTAAACATAATGTGTTTTCTTAGTGCATATGGGTAAATTGAAGATACAAATTGTGGCTGTTTATTCCTATGACTTCTTATTTTGTTTGACACCTCTTACTGTCAATAAACAGCCCCTGTTGAGCTCTTCTAATGGTTTCTAGGTTCCTTGGGTGCAACATGGATCTTCTCTCTGCAATGTCACCGGTAATGAAAAATTTCTCACCATCTGCAGGTTTGGAGGAGACATCTCCAAGTGCTCCCTCAGTGAATGATTGTTTGGAACATACTGTGCTGAAACACTCTGGTTCACTAAAAAGCAGGGTCTTCCAGTAATCCCTGAACACAGCCAGGTATGAATGTATTTGCAGCTAAGCAGATCAGTTGTTATATAATTGGCATTTCATAACCCAATCTGTTTCTCCTCATGCGTGCGTGCTTCTGTATAGATGACACAGGTGTTACTACAGATGGAAAGTCAAATGTGGCAGTAAGTCTCTGTCGTTGGGTTTCTAGTTATTGTTGCATAACATTAGAAAGCATATAATCTGACAGAATTGAATGGCAAGTTGGCAGGATGTTTACCTGGGCATGTACCATGACAAAAAAGGATCACACACACGCACACACACACACACACACACACACACACACATAAACAGATGCACGTGGCAGTGTTTCATCACAAACATTTAAGTCAGACGACAGAGAAGCTGAAACAGAGAGAGCTGTCAGACAGACAGTCAACAACCACTTTACTCTGCTCATTGATTAGAAACTCGGCTTCCTTTTGTTCTATTAGCTACAAAATCTCAACAATTAGCAGGAAATATTATCTGATTATTTGCATTTTTTTCCCCATCTTTTGGTTTGGGCCCTGGGAATGGAAACTTACCAAACCTTGTATTTCACTGGTTTTAACTGACTGCATGTGACCTGCTCCATTTTGGATTTATCATTTTTGCTCTGTGGATCTCTTCAGGAATCGAAACACTGACAGTGCAAGACTGGAATCGGGGATCCAGTGACCTGGTTTCTTCCTCTGGACGCAGTGTGTAGCTACAGAGTGAAATATGTCCAATTCAGGGAGAAAAACCACCTAAACAAGTCTTTTCATTTGATGTTTTTCAGAGAGAGGAGATGCTGAGGGTAAAGTAAAGTAAAATCTCAAACCAAAAGCCTTTCTGGTCTTTCTGTTACTTTCTTCACCTTTTCTCTTGCACCTCAGCACAGCACCAGTGCTGTGAACTTTCCGTGCACCATGCAGAACAAGTCCTTTCTGCAGGCTCGCTGTGAGGAGCCCATCATGACCTCAGACTGGGGCTTCATGCTGGTGCTGGCTCTGGTGCTGCTGGCTCTTCTTTACTTCTTCCTTTATCTACCAGCCACAGCCCAGAGAGCCCTGCTGGAGCAGGCACTCAGCAGCAACAACACCACCACCGCGGTACCCACACCTGCCAAGGAGGACTGACTCACAGATGGATAAGACAGATGGGGAAGAGCTTCTTCAGTGTTCAAGCATACATGTGACAGTAATGCAGTGATAGACACTGTCCTTGAGAAGATGATGTGGATTATCTGGCTCTCCGGTATGAGCTGTATCGTCCTGTAGGACAAACCTGTTTTGGTGGCTGTGCACTTCTAACTCACTCAGTGATAACCTTGGTATGTGTACAGCTCTGTTTCTTAAACCACACTCCCAACTATCCCTATACCTGTATATCCACTACTCTACAAATGAAACAACAGATGTTTGAAATTTGTATTTATCCAAGAGAATAAGCTTTTTCAGAGGTGACTTTTTCAACAAAGGATTTAGAGAGATTACTGTAAAAACCCCACCCGAAACTGTCCTGCTGTTTTAAGATGCTCTAATAGACAAACATCACACATACAAATATTTAAAGCAACATTTTACATGAAAACATGCTATTTTGCTTCTTTGGCAAAAGTCTAACTCAGCGGAGGAGGGACTGGACTTGATGATGTGTGTGTGTGTGTTTTTTATAATATATACTAATAAGTTTATAGCTTTCTTATAAATGATCATTTTTGATGCTGTAAAACTGCAGAAGTTCCTGTCTCCTTTTCAAAGAGCTCAAAGACTAATATATAACAATGCATATTAAAAGTAGCTCGAATTTGGTTTCATTATGAGCTGATTCCAACATGTCATCATTTGCAGAGAGACACTCATTTGCTACATGGGTGGATTGGATAATGATTATTATTTCATTCATGTTACATGCTGTTTTTCAAAAGGTATCAGGATTTGATTTATCCTGGTATTATTTTGTGGCACTGCAGTGATTGATATTGGTAAATATTTCACTCTTGATCCAAAGTCTTTCCACAAATTCCCTCACCTTGAATTAAAACCTGGCAAGGAAACAGAGAGAGATTATAAGTGTTGTATAACGCTGGTGATAATAACCTTTGTTATGTCAGACTGTGACATGGAAGAAACACATTGAATCATTATTCACACCTGATCCAGGTTATACCAATGTTATACCAGTGTTTCAGACAATGGCATTTGTATCGTCAAGTTCAGAGAGACAGATGTCGCTCCTTTAATACCTTGGCGAGGCAATTACTAAAAATGCCATAATGCAAAATCTTCACCCAGCACATTTATTTTTTTATTTTATAAGTATATTTTGGGCTTTTTATCTTTATTTGATAGTACTGTTGAGAGAGACAGGACATGGGGAGGCAGAGAGAGGGGGAATGACATGCAGCAAAGAGCCGCCCGCTGCGGGATTCGACGCCCCCAACCAGCACATTTCTGTGTGTAACATTTCACTTTATACACTTGTACACTGCAGTTTCATATGAAATTGTGACCATAGTTTACACCATGCTAATAATATAATGCAATAAAACAGAGACGGTAAGCAGACTGATTTCTCTCATTTCATCTTTTCTATTACGTGTTTCTTTGAAATTACAGAGAAGATTCACAGTTTGTTTTAGGAACTGGGTGAGGTTGATTTTTCTCTCTTTGGTAATTGAGGGACAAATACTTCCAAGGAGACATCCAACTGGTTGTTTGAACTGCCTTTATTAAAAGATACAGGATACTAGACTTGACACCAATATGTGAAGATGCAGCACTTGATTGTTACAGGCTCGAGGCATTAGGCACAGACAGATTTTTCCAGCTATCTGTGCCTTTGAAAAAATATCCCTGTAAATACTGTATCTGCAGTATCTGGCAACCATTGACATCTGGATATTGCGTCAGTATCTTTTTCTTTTTTCTTTTTTTTTTCTTGAATCACATTAAATTTTACAATAAAGTTGTAAAAAAGGAAGAGAGAATGTTGTTAAACCATGCAACACCCAACAAGCCAACATTTACAGTTAGTCTTAGATCACAACAATTTCAAATGGTATTTCAATGTTCAATATGCTCAGCAACAATGACAATATCATATCCAAAGACTTAACACAATAATCTTTTTTTTTTTTTTTTTTTTAAGGGGAATCAATTTATCCCTTGATATACTTCTCTGACAGTACTCTGTTGTCTTCCAGCTACCATCTTAAAACGTTTCAATAAAACCAAAATGGATTTTTATTCACATCTTGTATCCCTGGTATACGAGGGAGAAAGGGCTAATTTTATTTATCTTTACTGAGTGAATAGTATTAAATCCTAATGGACATACATGCATCTCTTTCTACAGTATACACAGTTCAGTTACAGTCTTTAATTAGTCTGCTCTTTCAAAAAGCTCCACAAAGACTCAAGAAAACTGACGCTTTGTAAGCAAAGAAAAAAAAAAAGTCTGACTAAACACACAAAAACTCCAAGATCACCTTATGGGTGTAGTGCACACTGGGAGAAGAGGTGAGTCTGACATGTTTCAAAACTGTATTTGAATAAAAAAATATCTATGTGTGTTTTATTTGTTTACTGCAGTAAAAGGAAGAGTCATGGAGAAAAAAAAGTTGTTTGAACATATGAAAATAAGAGAGAACTTCATCAATCATCCAATATGCTGTGGCATAAATAAATAAATATGCTGGAAATAAAGAAACACATAAAGAAAATACATGACCTTACCAACACCAAACTTATTTTTCTCTTCCTTTTATATTCTTAATTGGGGTTTTCAGAGTTTCTGACACTATGGGCTCCACCTTAGACTCAAAACTGAGACAAGTGGATTTTTATATGGGGGATCATCATGCTCTAAGTTTTGGAACAACAGCGACTACAACTACAGGAGCACTTTCTTTTATCCTACAATTTGTAAGTGGCTCTATGGACATTTATTCACGATAGGTATCAGAGATCATGATATCTCTGGGAAGTGTATCTCACACTGAATCTAAAAATATGTGTATCACGCCTCAAATCAGTTATGACTCAGACAAAGAGCACGATTTTTGATGCAAATTGCGGCAGTCGGGTGCTAAAAGTCCCTGAAATGCCTCCATGAGCCGTGTCGCAGACTCTGCTGCGGCTTCACATGATCCAGACTACAAGAACCGACTTCCCATTGTTTTCAGAAAACGTCCTCACATTGTGTCTCTGCCTCTATGGCCCCATGTTCCGCTCTGTTACTGGTAAAGCTTTCATTAAATGTTCCTGCTGAGTATCATAATGCCCTCTGTTCATATATATCATCTCTTCTTTCTGGGAAAGTCTATTAGGGAAAGTTTCTAAGCGCACCACACACAGCTCAGGGCATGTTGTGTCAGTAAACTGAACACAGTGTTGCAGTAAATCATGACTCTACAATCCTGATAATAATGTGGGAATCTTACAAGCTGCTGAAAACAGCTACAACAGCAGCTGTTACAAGTCATTAGGACTTTGCTGTCTTGTATTTTCCCTTTGTGCCTCAAGTGACTTCCTTTAATTGCTGCTTTTCAGACCATCCACTGCTGCTGTATGAACGTATGGATACATGACAGGATGAGAAGGACAGAAGGAGGAGAGGGAGACTGAAAATAAAAGGAAAAGGGAGACTTTGTCATGTGGATGAGGATATGTCTGCAGATATAATGCAGGGATAAGAGACAGAGAGATGGGGAGACTCTCTCCTCTAAAAGTCCCAGTTGCTCGCAGGTTTCAGGAGAGCTGCATTTAACAGGCAGGGAGGAAAATGTAGAAGAACAAAAAGAGGAAGGAGAGGACGGGGAGGAGGAGGAGGAAGAGGAGCTGAGAGCCTCCTGTTTTGGCCAGTGCAAAGGCTGCTCTCAGAAGACAACGTGGAGGTGGGTAAAAGAGGGGAAAGAAGAGAGGGAGGTGAAGAAGAGGAAGTGATAGAAGGGAAGAGAGTTGCGTCAACCCTCTGTGTCTCTCTCTACCTCTACTCATTCCAGTCCTTCTTGATGTCCAGGTTCCACTCCCAGGCCAAGTAGATGTTCTTGTCGTCGTCGATGAAGCGAGATTTGATCTGATAGTGACCGCGTGACATCATGCCTTTGGGAGCCTCGTCACACGGGCTTAGAAACTCGTGCTCCTCCGCCCTCGGACCGTAGCTTCCCACCATGTACGTCACCTTGTCCACTGCAGGGACATACAGGACATTTATCAGTAATCTGGGGCCACATTCATCCATCTGCATGTTTGTTTGTTTTTTATAATTACTGCAGCTGCAATTTTGCTGGATAATTCAGCCCTGGTGTTTAAATCAGCTTTATTTATTTAATTCAGATGGTGTTTATATAATTTATTCTTAAAGAGAAGCCAACTTTAGGTTTGACGAGGAGCCTAATCATGATAAATGGCTGAGATACTCTGAGATAATCAACCTTGCAAACAGCATTTTTCCCTTTTTTTTGTCACAGTAGTAGCGTAGAGTAGTGAAAACTTTCAGCGGCAGTGTTATTGCTATGTTTTGATTTGCATTGTTTTAATGAGGCTGGTTGCCAGCAGCAGCTGAGAAGGTCTCAGAAACTTAGGAGTGCTGCAACCAACCGCGTGACTTGCTTGCTTTGTGTCTTATCAAACACAGACAGGTGATTGGGTCACTCTGCGGGGGCCAACTAAATGAACTCGGCAGGAGCAGTGTTTCTTATTGTGCAGCTGTAACACGGAACAACCTGTGGAATAATCTAAAACTTCCAACAGTTTTGCACATGAGCTCCTCCTAAGCTTCTTCTGCTTCATAAACCTGTCTCAGTTTTCACATTCAGTGAAGACATTTTTAGTCCTCGATTACCCAGCTGTCATTTATAGTGGAAAAAATGAATATAGGAATGGATTTATTGAGATTCATATAGACCTTCCTGTTAAAGTTAAGACACAGAAGACACTAAATGTGCACACATCTGCAGGATAAATGGCATATTTTGAGGTATAAATGATTCAATTGTAGGTGATAAAACATTTCTAAACACGTATGTGCACCTCATGCAGTAAATGACACACATGTGCAATGATTACCATTCATTTGATTCAGGATAGGTGTAAGTCTTGAATTTGATCTGAGTGAACTTACCTCTCATTCCTTTCCTGTAGGTCACATGATGGTACCTCAGACCAGCAACGATTTCTCTTTTCACCTGCAAGACACACTCAGTGTCATCAAATCTTGGCATGGATGTTTTACAAATTCACACATTACAGACAATTTTCCCTTCTCCAGTTCATCATTTAGGTGATTGTAAGTATGAGGAAACTGGAGCATGCAAGGTAAACCTACACAGACTCATTTAAAAGCTCCACATAAAAGAAAGGGTCAAACCAGTTGACAGTATCAACCCAAATTATAAATTATAACTTCGAGTGAATACAATTTTCAATTACAGATAACAATGCATCCAGACTAAATGAACAATGCTTTTCGTTTGTTTGTTTACAAACACCACATATTGAGAAAAAGACGGTCACAGTTACAGAATCATTGTATCAGTTCATGTCACACACAGATAAGTGAGTTCCACGCCACTGCCATGCATATCCCACAGAATATATGAACCATGTTCATTTGTTAGCATATTAGTTTGCAATTAGGTGAGAATTAATGACAAAAAATAGGGAGGTGGAAGTAAATCAAATGTCTGCAAAACAGTAGGGCTAAGCTAATGGCAGTGAAGCTCTTTGTCCAGCAGGTGTCTTCACCGCAAAGCAGTGCGCTACTGTCTCTGAGCCATTAGGTCATTCTCAGCACATCTCCCCTTCCCTTCAGGGCCAAGTCCAAGGAGGACTGCCTCCAGTCGATTCACAGACATGAACACAAACACTCACAGCTATGCAGTCTGTTCATTTCAAGGAAACTCTGTATTTCATAGAGGAGATTGGTCGTCACTTGCTTATTTTTGGGCCAGCCCTTTAAATGATGTTGACTGACTGATTAAATGACTGACTGATGATCCATCACTGGTCAGTGGAGTGCTGTGTTGCAGTCTACCAAGTCGGTCTGGTTTCCTGGCTGCTGGAGAACTGCAGGGAAGCAGCAGAGTGCTTCCAGTGCCTCTACTTCCAAATTAACTACTTTCACTACATGTATCATTGTTACTAAAGGAGGCAGAGGAACAACTAAACATAAGACACACTGAAGAGAGAGAAGGAGAGAGAGATAAGTCGTCATCAACATGACTTTGCACTAATCACTATAACCAGTTCTACACAGACCTGCTTCTAATAAAAGTCTGTTATGTTCTGGTGTTGAAGTAAATACAGACCAAATTATCACAGATCCTGGACCAGGGCTGTGAGCTCTGTCAGAGTCAATACAACAAAGATAGTCTGTTTGTGACCCTGGTGGAGTGAGAGCTAATTGGGCTTTTAGTCCTTGACCTGATGCGGCAGGTTCAAACCCAGCCTGCG
>OMNW01018284.1:35217-46467 GCA_900303245.1 Selene dorsalis
GCATCTCTAATTAGAAAACACTGGCCACTGGTGATGTAGCTTGCATTCCTGGGTCGATATTGTTGTTGTATTTTTCTAAATCCAGTGGCTAATTGGGCAAATGTAGAAATATTTATTGATTCTTAATATAATCATTGTCACATAAACATCCTTTCTGGCCTCACTGGCACACTCCTTTCGTCATTCTCCACCGTCTGTGTTTATTTATCGGAAATATGAGGATGCATGAAAAAATGATGATGGGGGCGAAAGACATAAAAAGGCCACTGCTAGGCTGAGGACAATAGCATGAGATGATCATAGAAAATTTTGAAGGTGTTGTTGTCAATTATGGGATTGAATCCCACAGCTATCACAGATTTTTGCCAGCACAAAGGTGGAGTGGAGGCAAGGAGGGCAGTTACCTAGCGAGCCATTTGGACTGAAAGGAAGCAGAAAAGGCCTTTGGTAGGTGCTGACAAACAGGAGTGCACAGCCCTGCCAGCAGCCCTGACAAGCTGTTAGCTAAATGCTAAGGAGATTTTGAGGGTGTTTGACGTTTGACCTGATGATGTCATGTGACTAACTGAAAAATTTTTGTCATGTCAATAGGCTACATACAATAGTTGTCAACACATTTAACTGAAAACCACAAATGTCCTAATATAGTGGCACAGGAGACAGTCGAGAGATCATAGTCATTATCAAACATCTTCTGGGAACCACACATCTCTCTACATATTTTACATCAATCAATCAAGCGATAACCTATGGGGAGATATTTAACTAGACGAGTGAAAACTTTGAATGAGAGAATTATCACATTTTCCCCCTCTGGGTACCGTGTGTGGCTGTATGAAGTATAGTGGCAATACATTTCACAAGATATTTCAGTAACACAATCACGTCAACCTACAGGTGGTTATCACTACAGTCTGCAGGTTTCATCCTCTGGGGACCTCGAATGTTTTCATTTCTCTAGTAGAGATAGGCCTACTTCAGTCTGAACTTAGGGGGTGGCCATCTGACTGATAACTGCTGTCAGTGGAGCCAAAAATACCAATGAAACCTAAAAGAAATGACTCTGTAATTTCAGAAATGTAAAAAAAAAAAAAATTGCCAGACTGGAGAGACAAATTTATTGACCTTAAATGACAAGTTGCTTCTCTTGCATTGATCCTTACTGGCACCATAAGATGAAGCAGCACTGAAAAGACTCATCAAATATGATAATGGTCTCATTTGATATTGTGGTTTAATTGTATAGTACATGGCAGCTTACTCAGCACGGTCTCATTCCCCTTTTATCTCTACATCACTTACAGTAAATACCTGATCGTCTGTTTGTCCATTCATGTCCACACACACACACACACACACACACACACACACACACACACACACAATAATCCTTCACAATACATCTCTCCACCTTTAACACAGCTCTATGACTGCATCTCTCCATCTTACCTTGAAGTGTATCTTTAGTCTGTATTTCGCTCCTTCCTGTAAGGAGAAGCTCTTCTCCTTCAGAGCACTCAGGTCTCCTGTGCACACAAAAAAATAAAACAACAGTTACATTTTACTCAAGGCCAACATGACACATACGACATCTGACATCACCTGTGACAGTATCCCTGCCGCTGTGTGCTGCACATGATGGTAACAACATGCAGAATGACTCATTGTATGATCACACTGCTGCTGATTTCAGTGACAGACACACTAGAAAAATGCACAAATATTGTACATAGTTGAAAAAGAAAACATATTCCTACTGAATCTCCACATAACAAATAGAAGGCCATGATTTATTATTAGTAGGCAATTACATTTTTAAATAGACATGGTCATTTTTAGGTTTAATATGGTAGCTGTTGGAAAAGTGCAGCACAGCATATTTGCTTACTGATGTATTATATGATCATTGTGGCTAAAAATGATTGAAATATAAAAGTAAATCAGGGATTTGGCTCGTTTACATGGACGGATATCATACTTGAAGGTGTGATGCCTTCAGCAGAACTGTGACACATACTGGTGATTGAGTGTTGCTGGGAAAAACAGAATGGCTTCTTTGCACTATAAAATCGTCTTTGCCATGCTGTGGAGTTGAATGGGTTCATATCAAGAGGAAAAAAGCATCCTGGGCCATTGTAAAAGCACATAGCAATCAGAAATGCATCCACCGCCTAATCACTTTATATCTCCATTTAAACCCAACCATCAGTCCTGAGTGCTTCCTAATGGACAGAGGGAAACAGAGGAGCGAGGAGATGAAGGAGAGATAGAGGAAACAGGGTGAATAAAAACAGACAGCAGGGATGTGAGGAGGAAGAGAGGGAGAGAGGAAGAAGACAGATAGGAAAAGAAAGAAAGTGACCAACAGATAAGATACGCACACACACAGTGCCGTGTCTGAGGTCTGATTCCCACTGGTGTTACTCATATTAAATATATATGTGCTTGTGGCACATTTAGGCACTTCACATAAAAGCCTCCAACAAACAGCATATTGCATTTGAAAATCTCTTAACACTGCTTATGTTGACTGTCATGTTTTGACTGAAACTCTACACGTCCTCTTGTGATGTGGAGCCGTAAACCATCACCACATAAAAGGCTCTAAATTCCCCATTAGATAAAATCAAAAGTGTATGTCATCGAACTAATAAAGCTGTTCCTCAGAAGCTGACATTTAGGGATTTTTCACTGCTCCATCTGTGTCTATGTCTCATTTCATTCGATATATCTCTCTCTGCTGACTCTCCCCTCTCCTCCTTCCACTCCCTCTCCCCGTCGTTTTTTCCTCCTGTCTCTGGAGACGTAGAGGAGAGAAAAGATGCTGGCCTCCCTGGGGAGCGTCTGACAGAGAAAATAGGTCAGTGTGGAGAGCCGTCTACCTGTTCTCCTCAGACACACACATGGGTATGTACATGTGTAAGTGCACACGCAACGATGCATGTGCAGGCAGATCCACACACTGACACTATGAATCTTACGTTTGGGAAACATTGCACTGCAGCAAGAAATATTAGAAAGCAAGTGAACTGAAAATCCCCCTTACACCGTATTAAATATGTTTCTTTTTTCCATTAAGACCTGTCACTGACAGTTAACTCGGTATTTATTTGGTTTGTAAAGTTGCACATAAGGTTTCTTAGCAGACCTCACACAAGAAACTAAAAAAAATCAGAGAAATAAGGCACAATATTAGTCATGGTTAGGTTGAGTTTTTTTCTTTTTTTCAAATAAAATACTACAAAAGCAGAGAGATAGGTTATCACAGAAAAGTACCTCATTAGCCTACATTAATCCCACAGCTACTGTTGCCTTTCACTATAAAATTGGCAATTATTCAAAATACGTGATCAGATCATAAAATGTGATGTATTATTGTAGATTAAACTACTGTCCCCAACAGTACAGTGGTCACCAATAGCTCCACCTTAATTAGTAAAATTATACACAAAGCATAGCTACATGTGGCTCTGTGGGGCTGGGCCAAGCTACAGGCACATGATGAAGATGATGAAGCCAAAAATACAGCCTATATATTCGTGTCAGTCATAATCCTGTACGATAACTGAACTCTGGACTCAGGAAAACTCAGGGCCATTCTGTACAATGAGGACTCATTGGACATTAGTATACCTTTAATCATAATCCTTTTTATGTAAACAATTTTTAATGCAGGGTTCTTACTTCTTATTTGCAATAAATGAAGACTTCATCAGACTGTGGGAGTCAAGAGTATCAGGAAGAGCAGGCTGATGAGTTTAATTTAATGTCAGATGAGAAGATGAACCTTTATTGCTGCAGTTGTGGAGTGATGATTAAAACAAAGTGAACTTATTTATCAAGACTTTTGCAAATAGGTTTAGGAGAGACAACCCTTATTAAGTTAGGCCATGCAGAGAGATTAGAAATTGGCCTGTAGTCAAAACATTAATCTTCTTTCTCTTCTACTTTTCACACATTGGGGAGGTTTCCTGTGCTGCTAACATAGCAGAAGGGACAGAGGAAAGTCTCCCAGTTCTTTTCAATTAATTACACATTTTCTATTCACACTTTCGATAGATCCCCTCCATGATTATGTGAATTTCACAAATGAAATATCCTGACTGCGATCACAAATTACTGACAAATCTCTGCACATACAACCCGGAATAAGCAAATCTCACAGTGAGGTAAAGATTTGTGAGTGAGATAGAGAGGCTGCTCAGTGTGAGTGAGTTAATGTGTAGCAGCAGCATGTAGCATGCTCAGCAAAACAACCCTGGGAGCATGAAAGTTTAACAAAGCCAGTGCTGCTTGCATTTAGGACACCAGAGCACTGAAAAGTCACAGTCAAGGATATTGCTTTGTGTAGTGTGGTTTGGCAGTGTATTGGATATATATATTATATATGGTATATATGTGCAGTGTTACACCCTACAGCTTAGAAATATGGTTGCACTGTACCTTATTAGCTGAGAAATAGATTTCAAAAACCGAATATGGCTCAAGAAGAAGATAAAGCTTTGATATTATGCAGATTTGACAATGACTCCCATCCCATGCAGGACACCATCACTGCACTGAGCAGCTCCTTCAGCGATAGACTCCTTCACCCTAAATGTGTGAAGGAGAGATATCGTAGGTCCTTCCTTCCTGCTGCTGTCAGACTGTATAACAACCAGCACTGCTCCCAGTAGACCACATACACATGCAATAACAATGTGAAATAATAATGTGCAATAACCACCTCTAACTAATAATAATGTGCAATAACCACTGTGTAACTGCTGCTGTTGTTGTGTTTTCCATTTGTGTACATAGTGTTTATATTTTTATTACTATTTTTTGCACACTGACAGCTCTTCTTCTCCCACACTTATGTAAATTAGGGATACCTACCCCACTTCTGTCTGTTGCTATCCACTTTGCTGCTGCAGCACTGTAAACTTCCCCATTGTGGGACAATAAAGGATTATCTTACCTTATCTCTTATCTTATTCATTGTGCTATTATTGTGAAATTGCCTCACATAAATAAAGATGGTTTACAGCAAATGTTTTGTTGTAAAATGTTACAATTTTGATGTGGACCATTTACACACAAGCCAAACCAGGTCACTGTTTTGTTTTGTTTTTTCACACTGGGCAGTGGTCACCTTATTGCTGTATCCACACAGACGCAGAAGTACAAGTTGTTTTTGTGCTGCCAGTTTGGCCTGATAAAAAGCCTTTTTCATATCACAGTGCATAAACATTCAGGCCAGCGGTCGAAACACTGGCAGCAGTGAAAGCTGGAATAGTGTCAGTTCTTGTGGAGGATTAATCTGAGGCGAAGTGACCTAAAGTCCAATAGCAGTGGGCCTGCACTCTCATCACGTTAAAGAGGTGCTGATAAGAAGGCAGGGATGTAATGAAGGACATCTAATGCAGAAATGAAGTCATATAGTCAAAATGAGGAGAAGAATGGGTCCCATAAATTGACAGAATGAATCTCATGATTTTAATATCTCATTTGATCAATTCAATTATTCAAACCCTATCAAACTCTGTAATTTTGCAGAGAATAATCCAGAGAAAAAAAGAATCCTGGCAGGCTGTGTGTTCACTGGCTGTGCTGAAGTTAAAGATACGTAAAGGTCTCTTCTAGTCATCCATTTTGTAGCCAATAGTGGGGACAGTGTTTACTACAGGTCTGGTAGCTCCATGCGAAAGGATTGAGCCCCCTAACCCTAACCTTTACCCACTGCATTACAGTACGCTGTCAAAACAGTTCCTGAATAAATACTCTACTAGTCAAAAGTTTGGACACACCTTCTCATTCACTGGTCTTTCTTTATTTTTATTACTTTCTACATTGTAGATTCATACTAAAGACATCAAAACTATGATATAACACATACGGAATTACACCAAGTGTCACCTGACCTAAACCCAACTGAGATGATTTGGGACAAGTTGGACTGCAGAGCGAAGGCAAAACAGCCAACAAGTGCTCAGCACCTCTGTGAACTCCTGGAGGACTGTTAGAAAACAGTTCCAGGTGACGAGCTCATGAAGCTGATGACACAATCACACATGGGCAAAAAGCTGTCATCAAAGCAAAAGGCGGCTACTTCCAAAAATCTAAAATATAAAACATATTCTGCTTTATTTAACACTTTTGTGTATAACTCCTTATGTGTTCTCTCATAGTTTTGATGTATTCAGTTTGAATCTACAATGTAGAGAGTAATAAGAATAAAGAAAGACCATTGAATGAGAAGGTGTGTCCAAACTTTTGACTGGTACTGTAAATAAAGTGATACATTAATAATTATCATGACATTTAGCTTTTTGAGACAACTTTTTAATAGCTTATTCTACTGATATTGTGCTCTCAAATCACTGTAACTATCTGTAAACTTTGCTGGGATGGAATAGGAACGAGGGCCCAGTTTATTAGAATAAGACCAAAGTTTTAATAAACTGAAATTCTCCTTTAACCTCAAGGTTTTGGGATAGATTCTTATTTATCAGCTCTAGAGTTCCCGAATGTGTTTGCTGAAACCTAATTAGCATGCACAAACGCATGCTGGTATGAAATGCCTCAGAGGAAAACAATTTACATTATAAACTGTATACCAGTCCTATTCAACAGGCAGCCCAACAACTGGCCAAATAAAACAACTGTTCAAATCCAAATAGATTTTTTTGCTGCAGTAAATATGAATTCAAAATTGGCTGTTTAATACCATGTTCCTGTAGCCACCCACAACACAAATTAAGGTTTTGACAACAGAAACAGCTTGAACTTTACCAAGAACGCTGATGCATTATTAAAGCCTGTCTGTGGTTTATAGGTTTTATTGTAGTAAAAAAAAATGTATTTGTAATTAAACAATTGATCAGTGGGCTGGTTGGACTTGATTGGCAGAAGTTGGCTCATGTGCTGTGAGTTGAACAGTCCTGGTCTAGATCAATTACTTCTACTACAGTGCAACTGACTCGCCCTGTGTTTTGCCGCCCACTCTTCTCTCACTCTAACATCAACACACATATGCAGGACAGTGAATGCCCATCATCAATTAAGGCACCATGCTATACTGGTAACAGCCTATAGTATATAATGAGGTCTCTAATGCATTCAGCCACCAATGGAAAGTCCATTTCACATCCAGTCTGGTGCCGGCTCGGCTATCTGACTGTAAAGTGATACACCAGCAGGACCGTTTATTACACTGCCGCTTACTCTACAGATTTATGATGGAGATACTTTTCTCTCACACAACATGAAGCTATTTCTCCTTTTTTCCTCTGTATTTCTACAACACACACACGCAATTAAACCAAATAAATTCAGTCATTATTTGAGCTGTTTCTCAGGGAAAATACGAAGAAGCCTGTCAGTATTTTCAACAACTGGATGGAAACACAACTTGGCCATGACATTACAATTAAATCAAATGAAAATAAATGAGTGGCCAGTGTCACAGAGCATTTCCTGTGCTGCAATCAAGGCTCTGTCTGCTAAGGAAGCAGGAGGAGCAGACACTATATTGTGGGAGGTCAGACACTACAAAACATCACATTACTCTCCCAAAAGCTCTAGCCTTGCCAATCTAATCATCAGCGGTATGTATCACTCAAGCAGTTTTCAAGCAGCAGTTACATGTAGACTCATAGCAGCATCATGTTTCACAAATGCTCATTCCTCACAAATAGATGTATGAGCCCACAAGGGATCTCACAGCCTCCTAGAAGAGTATGTAGTCTGCTTTCACTACCATGGATAACACTGGCTGGACAGTTATGCAAAAACACGTATTTATAAATGTCAGTATTATTTAATGGAAAATAATCTCTGAGCTAAAATCAGTAAAATCCTGGTGGGCTGCCACATCGGTGGGTTGGTCATATCAGAAATGCCAACAATTGAAAATGAGACAATACACTTACTGCACTGAGCATGGTTGCAAAAGCCATATGACGAAAATAAAGGGTTTATGTCTGCTAAAATTTTAAAGGGCTTTTAATTTGAAAGAGTTACAGTGGGTGTCTATTAAGACACAGCCTCAAATAAAGGCCTATTAGCTTCTGCAGGTGAGGTAAATAAAGTCCTGTGGTACTATTTAAGGAAATAAGGTAGTTGAAAATTGTTGCGTCTTGTGACTGACTGAACAGCTGTGACAGGCTCAACAGCCATTGGGAGGAGTACAATACTGATCTGACCGAGCAGTGGTCAAACACACTGTCACGTGGCCAGTGGTTAGTCGGTAAAATTCCACATTAGATGTAGACCGATCAATTGGGTTGCCTGATTAATCAGTCTATGGTTTGGCTGATTAATTGGCACTGATAGGACATTTTTATAAACTGTCATTATCTGCAGTATTGGTTCTTATATTGACTGATGGCTGCCCACCCTCAACCAGTCATCCAATCGTCTTGAACGCCACGTTCAAGTCAATTGGATCGTGATGTGTCAATCAAACTGCCAACTCTGTCCCTCCCTCCTCTGCGTGTACCGCTCCTCACGCACCAGAGCCTTCAACGAATTACGCCGCGGAAAAGACAATGCCAGTAACCCAATGTTGCACATTGCAGTCTGGTAGGTGCCAGTGTAGCTCTAAGCTGGATGCTGGATGGTTTATTATGATGTTAGGTGTTTTCGCTGTGTATCGCTGACAGCCGCGTCACTCTCGTTGGGATTACATTGGGTCGCTCTGTGAAGGTATCGCCTTCGCAGAGCGATCCTGCGCTCTGGAGGCGTGGCTTTGGAGAGAAGTCTGAAGAAAAGGGGGTTGGACTTCTGACTTGTGGAAAATGTGGCCTGCTCAAACCGTTTTTCCAGGATCTCCAACCCCTCCCTTTAAGCTCAGACAACTAGTCTCTAACCTGACAGTCTCTAACCTGGCATGATGAATCACAGATTCGTCACTCAGTTTTCAGAGAACTGGGGTTACCCTGGTAACCAAACGTTATGTTTATGCAGTGTCTTTCATTAGACACCAACAATTCTTAAACTGTGCTCCTGCAGTCATCAGTGCAATGCAAGCTCTTTGTTAAGAAATTTAAGTCTCAACCCTTTGCTAAGACAACTGTGATGACATCATTATGATATCATCAGACACCACACAGCTCACCCAGAGCCACAGAGGATCATGCAACCATTTCCACAGATTGAGTACTTTTCCTCAAGAACAGTAAACTGGACTCTAGGTGTATGATCAGTATTAATTTGTACTGCCTAAGCCCAACGCCAGATCTCACAAGTGATTCCCCATTTTCCTTTCATTTCCTGTATCCTGTATAACTGAGATCAAATTTGAAAAATGATATTTCGACAGTGTCCTCATCTAATACACTCTGAAACCAAATTAAAGCCTGCAAGGAAGTTTCTATCTCTCAGAGAAAACAGCATTGTATGAAGTCAGTATTGCCTAGCAACCAGGTGACCTCCCTTATTAGTCTTAGCGCTCTGTGATTGAGTCTTTGAGTGTGAGTGTGCATACAGTGGGAATGTATAATTGTGTGTGTGACATGCAGGAAAATCCTCAGACAAGGAGGAATCAAAGCAAGCCGTGCATACAGCACAATCAGCTGTCCCTTTTAAGAGACAGAAACATCAGTGACAGGTGAACCTACACACACACACACAGATTTATCTTTTTCTCAACTTTGTCCCTTGTAGGTAATGACATAATCTCTTTGCAGCCATCTGATTACCATGTGCTGCAGACTCACACATGCACACACATAAACTTACAGACCCCTCATTCCCCCTTCCCTGCCTGTCGCTGCACCCAGGGGAGAATGTCAATACTGCCCACTAAGCAAACATTTAGCTGTCTCTCGTCTCTCAAGCATGGACACACCCACTGCAGTCTTTCTGCACATCAACTGCAGCACAGTGGGGTGGGATGCCTTGCTCCAGAGCATATCAGTATGAGAGAGAGTATAGCATCACCACACCACATCCACAACAAAAGAAAATGCTGGCAAAGTGACTAGAGTGGTGATAGAGAAGTGCTGCGTACGGTACCTGTCAGGTCCATGGTGATTGGTCCAGGAGCGTCATCACATAGCAGAGTCAACCTGGTTACGCAGACATTAGGCCCAGAGACATCTGGAAAACACAAAAACATCTGTTCTGCAACACCTTCAAGTCTCACTTATAGACACTTCTCCCCTCACACACACCAATATAGACCATAAATAAAGTATGAAAATATCAAAACATATTAAGAGTATACAGGAGGTGTATACTGGCTTCAAAAACTGACCATTTATCACAGTAGTATTGTACAGTACAGTAGATCACCTATTCATCACATTCATCAATATAGATTATTAAATCTATAGCCGTGCTAGCAGTTTTGTGAAGCTGTGTATATGAACAGTTGTGTGTTGGGCTAAAAATAAGATATTATAGTTTAGTTTGGTAACATGCTAACACTTGCTGTTGCAAACTGCAGCTTAAGCTGATGGGCAATAAGTCAGTGAATCCCCATTCAATCCCTGGGGTTGTTCAGTTATAATGGGTATATGATATTGAGGATCCATGATGCAAAAGCTGAAATGTCATGAAAAAAGTTTTCATCATGTTAAATCACAGTTAGTAAATTAGTGTTGTGGATAGATTCCCTCTGTATAATGATAAATTGCCCCCTCTCTGCTTTTCCCACTGTATTTGCTGTATGAAAAGCTGTAGATGTGGTGGTGTAGAGTTACAGCAGAGCTATTCTACTGATATCAGCTGTCACGGCCAGGCTGCTGGATAAGAGGTGCTGAGGCAAGCAGGTCTGCTCCTGTGTGTGTGTGTGTCTGTGTGTGTGTTTGATCAGAAGTTGATGACTCCAAGGAACTATATACCAAGTCGTTATATTGAGTGAATGCTATTATTAAAGTTGCAGTAACAATGGGAACCACTGTGAATCACCGGCCCATCTGTCACCTCAGGTAATCAATAACCACACACACACACACACACACACACATACACACACACACACACAAACCTGCTGTCACTGGAGCCGTCCCCAGCAGGGTCTGCTTGTACTTGACCAGACTCTCGTCATCTTTATCCAGTTCCTGAATCTCCTGCAAAGACTTCAGAGCCGGAGGATTGTAGTTGAGGTTTCTCTCATCCTCTTCCTCCTCAATGGGCAAATCCTTCTTGTCAGCCATCAGACCTTCCAGAGGAAAGGGAGAAGACCATTATTTATAAACCCCTCCATGTTGCAGTTTTAACTGCTTCTCTAGCCCTGTGTTTTCTGTCTGGTGTAGCCATGCA
>OMNW01018284.1:46487-57147 GCA_900303245.1 Selene dorsalis
ACTAAAAACAACTTTTATATTAATCTGTCTGTTCATTTTAATTCACCTTAAACTGGAAAAAAGACTGTTAGCTAATACAAAAGCATTTATACCATTAGGATAATTGTTTCATGTAACTGCCATTACTTAGGATTGGTTAAGTCTGCTTTGTATCATCATCGTCTTTCTTAGCTTACTACCTCTATGGTTCATTCATTAAGATACTTATAGTTAACATAATCTTAATAAACAGCTGTTAGTTAGCTAATTAACTTTCTATCATGTTGTGACTTATATAGCATTACCTGTACTTATTATTGTTATTATTGTAGTATTTTTCAAAACTAAAACATATCCTTATACCTTCTTGCAATAGAAATACAAGCAATGCTTTGTTAAATCAAATAACTTCTACATGTATGCCATTATTACTTTCATATCACTAGAAACTAAATGGTGACATCTTTCTGACAAACCGAGCAGCATTTAAAGAAGGAAACATTTTCAGCAGAGCTCATCAGAAGTAAATAATTCTGTTGCATTTCAGACTCAAAACTCAACCAGAATAGGGGAGATTGCTTACTGGGATAAGATATATAACTATATGTAGGCCAGCTCCAGTCATCCGGGATTTGATTTCATCAGGGATTTTGATTCAATATTGAGTTTTCTATAATGTGATAATATGTGTTCTGCAAGCTGAAATTTAATTTTAGGACTTCCCCCTCATCTGCACCGCCAAAAAGTGAATATGTGCACATTTGAATAGCTGGAATAGCTGGAATCAACTGTGGTTACAGGACCATAACCTTTGAAAAACTGTCACCATATCAACATTTATATCAGAGGTAGAAAGTATGGTTGCCCAGACGAGTCAACACAATACAAAATCAACTTAGCAATGGTGCAACTGGAAAATTAAGCCAGAACAGAAATACAAATTATGCCACAGAGGAAGTAAGCAGCAGTGTGTCAATGTTATTGGTCGTTATTGCAGATGGACTATTATGAATGGGAGAGTTTTGGAGGAGTTTAAGAAGTAGGTGAAGTGTGATTAATGTGTTATGGGTTACTCATCAGCAATGTTTTTCAATGTGGAAAAAATGTTCACATATGTAGGCCTACTCTGCCATCCAACATTGGGCTATTAGCAATACACTAATGTTGGTAAACCAGATGAATGTAAGGCTACTTTTATAATCTTGTTGTGACTTTCTCATTCATGTTGCATTGTTATGTATTCGTGTTGACTCATCTGGGGAACTGTAAGATTGTACAGCTCAGTCGTTTATTTCCCAAGATGCACCATTTATCATCTCCACACTGAAAATGGTGTTAAAGGTGGTTGGATATACAACATGTGGACTTGTAGACTTTACAATTAGCATTACAATAGAATTTACATGTCACATGACCACCTCAACAACACACATGAGGTTTATTTGATACAGATCATTTTTAACAATGCAACATTATATGGTTATGATCACAAATCCACAATGCGCACCTCAAGACTCCAGAGTAACACACAAACACAAACACAGACACACACAGACACACACACACAGACTTCGTTGCAGACGTGTGTTTACTGTGCTGTAACAGCCTTGTGTAATAGCCACTGGTTCTGTTTTTACTGTTCATAATGAGAGAGCTCAGCGTACATCAGCTCAGAGCTGTGTGTGGAGGTAATTGGATGACACAGAGAGTACACAAACATGCGCACACACTCAAATCTAGTCACAAACACACCTACTGAGTGCATAAATGCGCACAGCTGCATTGTGTTAGATTGTGTGTGAGTGGAAATCAAATGTGTTAATGAGGGACATGATGACCCGAAGCAAGTCTCAACACACATGCACGCATATAGCAGTGCATGCTTCTGTGTTTATAACAGGACCCCACCCAGTCAGGGCCAAACACCGCTGCCTTTGCCCGTCACCATGGCAACCCTTTCAACTCCCCCTGCATTGACATCACCTCTGCTGTGGACCTGTTTTATGCGACTGTATATACACGGTGGAGCATTTATTTTCACTTGCAGCAGGATATATTCACAGTATACCAGTTTTAATAGTTTATATATACACACACACACACACACACACACATATATCATTACACTTGTGGATTATTTATGGGTTTATATCAATGAGTGTCCCAGACTTTATACAAATAACCAAAACATGTCTGAATGTAGTCTGTTTTTAACTGGGTGAAGAGCATCTACCCTCCAGTCTTCTTTTTATTCCCATTATAATTGACAATGGACAGTGAGTAGGCTATGACAGGTTAGACATCATGTCTGTCACTGTCTCCACTGACTGATTACAAGTGAATCATCAGTTCCTCCAATATTCACATTATGGGAAAAAAGTTGAGAGCTGTTTATGTTCAACTCAACAACTTCTTAGATGTAACTGAATTTAGTTCAGATTTCAGTCTGGCATCAAACCACATCACAGCACTGAGACTGTAACACTGCACGACTGATTTAAGTAAAGCATCGGCTCTGGTGCTGCTTGATCTTCCAGTCTAGTCACAGCAGATACAACAGTGCAACAGTCACACCAAGGCAACAAATCAGCAACCACTCCAAACAAGTAGTGAGAATTAGAGGTCAAGAAAAACTAACTCATTGATACATTTTTTCAGCTCATCTTAAGCACTTTAATGCTATGGAGGCCATCCTGAACAACATGAATCATCCACTTCATAACACCTTGATGGATCAAAGAAGCAGCAGTGGTGGACGGCTCCTCTCTCTTCGTAGCAGGACAGAGAGGTACAGAAGATCTTTTATACCCACAGCCACCAGGCTTTTTAATTCTTCTGCAAATAGTAGATGAGCTGACAGACAAATGAATTTCCCTTTGGGATTAATAAAGTAATTCTATTCTATTCTATTAAATTGCCTGAGCAATTGAAAAGAGTTGTACAAATAAGAGAGCAAAGCAGCAACAGAGTATCTACTGCCACTGAAAATTAGAGACCTTTTAAAACATTTTAAGCACAATGAAAACTCTATATTCCCCCCTTGTTATTCTGCTCTTAACAAATAGCCAAACCTCTTATACTCTCTCTATGTGTGTGTGTGTGTGTGTGTGTGTGTGTATGTATTGACAACAGCTAATCTTAGGTAATGCTATTTGTGCTTGTTTAAGCTCGTGCATAAAGGGAAAAGTGTACACAATTATGCAAAGTATGTTAAATTGCATGTTTTAATCAGACTTAAGAAAACAACAACAACAAAAATTTCCAAGCAATGCAGACAAAATATATAGTTAGTTAGAAATATCGCACTGAAGATCTGTTGCTGATACCCCCACCCCCACCCTCTATCTCCACACAAACATTAAACACTGTAGTATGTCAGATATGGATGTACAAGTCCTTATAAATGATTCATCCTCTGGTATTTACATATCAAACTCTGTAGCCCACCTCCACATGAGGGGCATGGACACACATGTACGCACACTGCAGCGTAAACGTGTTTCTGAGCTGCTCTTAAAAGCGCGTTCCTTTTTGACATCAGAGAGCTCCTCTTTGATCTACAGACCTGTCACAGTAACTGAATCAATTAACATTCATTTCAAAAGGCAATGTTAGCTCCATGGAGATACAGCAGCTTGATTTTCTTTTATGGTTTTAGGGGCAAAAATTCTGCTTTGCTCTCACCAGGTGAAATTACTTGAGGTAATGACTCAGTTAATGACCCTGCAATTAATCTGATATGAAGACTAATTATGTTTATATTTTTGAATTAAAAAGTGAAAAATTGACATTTAGCAATATGACTTTTAGTGATGTGATTGTTATATTTGTAGCTATGGAAAAATTTCAACTTTCTTTGCTGCTGGCTGAAATATGAAAGAACATGCAGGGCTAAAACCCTCCATATTGTGTGAGTCTGCCATTAGAAACAAGTTAACACTAGCAGAAAGCCAGCAGTATGTGTGCCCGTGTTTGGGCGCGTGTGTGCGCGTTGTTGTGCATTTGTGGACATGTGCATGTGGTAACTCCAACCAGCTTCAGCCCCCATCTGTGATGTGATACTAGCTGGTGCATTTTCTTTGATGCCCATAAAACTGTGTCACTAACCCAGCAGAGATGCTGTTAGGAAACAGAGTCCAAACAAAACAACAAAACAGTGCTGAAACACTAGTCATCTCAAAAAAAGAGACCTGCTGTGCCACTCTGTGAATATTTATTATTTATGTAGATCCGTAGGCCCCTTAGCGTGCCATGTAAGTGCTAAAACCTAATTGTCAAAACAACTTGGGAATCATTTATCTTCATTATTTTCACTTCATTAAATACATAATGATTTATCCTCTTGAGCCCGTATGAAAACATTATATTTACCAGAGTGATTGCTGTTAATGCTGTGTAACTGGATCAGAACTGACAGTGATCTAGGTTTTAATGCTATCATCGAATCAAACCACGTTTTACCAAAAGAAAAAAAAAATGTTCACAGCTTTTACACTAAGACAGAGGATCTAGAGCCTGTATGAATGCATGTAGAACCACAAGACACAGTCTCAATGTTCATCTGCTGCTATTTACAGCTAAACCAACATGCTAAGTGAAAATCAACACAACAGTCTGTTTGGCAGGGGAGCGGTAGCTTCAGGGGAAGAGAGAGAAGAAGGATGCGAAAAGGACTGTTCACAGGAGGAGACCTCACACACACACACACACACACACACACAGCTCCATGTCTGTGACAAGATGCATTCCAAAAAAAAGAAAAAAAAAAGAAAAAGGAATGAACTAAATATTAGGCTATCAATTGATTGGATGTGCAGTAAACCTTTCAACTATGGTCAGTAAATCTGTTACATACAGCCATCGTTGTACACATTTCCTGTTTTATGTTGATATCGCCGACTCTCCCTCTCATTTCAGAGTCACTTCCTGCCCACGTGGGTTTTCGCGCCACAGTTATTGTCAGCCACACCCTCATCTGATGCACCTGCTGCTCGTGGCCTTCCATTTGTGGAGGCCGTCCAGCCTTTTTCCCTTGTGCATTTAGTTTCTTGCCGTGTGACCACAGCTCACTCCTCTGACCTCGCCCTCTGGATCAGTCTGCCTTGTATGTGCAGTATCGCTCCCCTGTGTACTAACCATTGCTGAGTAGAGCGGCTGTGATTTCTGGTGACCCTCGCCTGAGTTGTGCTTTTCGGTCCTTGAGTTGTGATGGTCAGTCCATGAAAACTGCAGTTAGCTTAGCATCAACACAGCAGGAAACATGCAGCATGGCCATTTCCAAAGGTTATCGTGTATATCTTGTTGATTTAATGATGGGTCGGATTTTTTCTTCCTATGTGTCTGCTGGTTACCTAGCAACAAGAAACAGTCTCACAAATGAGCATCTTTACACTACCGAACAAGAAGTATGAATGGTGGGTGAATGTTATCTTCTGGCTGACAGGCTACCTGTTTCCTGCTGCTCCCAGTCTTAAAGCAAAGGCATATTATAGCCTGATATTTAACAGACAGAAATGTCCCAAAATGTCAAACTACTCCTTTAAGCCATTGTTGAAGTGTGTGAGATTTTTGCGACCATCTGACCAATAGATAAAGGGCTCATTGTCTCACAAATGTACTTTTCTTTAGACTGTCAGTATGGAGATGTTTTCCTCTCACCCCAATAATCTTTCTAAATCCTCCTGTTTATATAATCACTTCCTGTCTGCCTCTTCTTTCCTTAACCCAGATAACTGTTCACTGTGTCAGGACAACACCTTTTTCCCTGTGTGTGTGTATGTGTGTGTGTTTGCTGGTGTGTGTGATATAAGCTTTGATTTGCTCTTTTTTATAGTCCTCTGAGGCCCACTGTCACTGCTCTGTTCTAATCCTATAACAAGACCTCTGGGACACTGAAACACACACATACAGTGTATACAAAAAGTGGAGATGAAGAGGAATCTTTCAGGCCTCTGCAAAGCCAATAAAACCTTTTGCAATGAAGGGTAAGGCAGTAAAGGTGAAATGATCAACGTAACAGCATCACAGAGGCCATGCAAGCAGGGTTACGCCTCCATCTCCAAAGGGTGCTGCTGATGCCTGGCCTTCTTTTTTTGCTACAACACGATCAGAATCGATCTGCCACCTGCGAGATCTCTGTGCAGTGCTGCAGACATCCTGTCAACACAGGAGACACTCATACCACTTCATCATGCTGACCAGACAAGTCATGGAAACCTCAATTCCCACATTCCCTCATTAATAAAAGTCCTAGATGATAAACAAATGATGCCAGCTGTTGAGAACAGTGATATCACCATATTCATGACTGACACTGCAGTATTCTGTTTATACAGTATTTAGCATGCAGACTTCTGCAGACCCAACACATGCACCTTTCAATATGCGTTTACTCTAATGTTACAGTTGTCACCTGTGATTAGGGTGTGATGCAGTTGCTCAACTTAGATTCCAATGTGCTTTGCAATTCCAGATTATCCATATGTTGCCATATATACTGCTTAAATCAATTTGCATTGATTTATTTTTCTCATTGTTTTGTTTTTGGGTACAATCTTTACACTCCCTTAACTGTGTTTATCATGCATTACCGAGCCAAGTCATCAAGCTTTTCTTTCTAAACCACAGGATACATTTTTTAAAGACTGATAAAAATGAGGAATCATGGCTTGAGCAGGAAAAGGTCAGTAACAAACCACCATCATCAAGCTATGGCTTATGGCAATGATACTAAATTTTCAAGTTTCATTTCAAGTCTTGGGCCTGGAAAAACTTTTTTCTAACACAAAAAAATTTCATGACAATACCTAAAATTTGAGACTTAAAGATTTGTAATCAAGTGGAGATTTCTGGTGGAGAAGCCGCAGACTGCAGTCTATCCTTCACGATGTGTCAGAGATATACACCATACTGTGAAAAGAGTCAGTAAGTGTTCAGATCCTATCATCAATCTACACTCAATAGTCTATGAAGACCAAGTGAAAACTGAAAATGACATGTTTCACTAAGAGATATTAAAAAGGAAAAGCTGTCATATCACATTGACAGTATTCTCTATTCAGACCTTTCACTCCATACCTACTTGAAGAACCTTTGGCAGTGATTACAACCTTAGATCTTAGATTCTCCTGTTGTTGTGGCTCTATGCTTAGAGACCTTGGCCACAAAGCCTAGACTGAGGTCCTGAGTGCCCTGGACTACATATTTGCTTGGCTCTGTTTAGCTTAACCTTAACCCTGTGCAGACTCCCTGTGCTGAGAAATTCAGCGACTCTCCTTTTGCAGAAGAGAGTCTTGCTTCTGGAAGTTTCTCCACACAGGATCTCTGAAGCTCGGCCATCAGTCCACCATAAGGCTCTTGGTCACTTCTCTTACTTACAGGTTGCTCTTACCCAGATTATGCAATTCAAGGAAGAGTCCTGGTTGTTCAGAACTTCCTGTATGTAAGAATAACTGAGGCCATTATGATCCTGAGAATCTTCAATGCAGCTCCTAGATCTGTTCCTGGATACAATCCTGCCTCTAAGCTCTGCAGACAGTTCCTTCTACCTCATGGCTTGATTTTTGCCCTGATATGCATTGTCAGCTGTGAGACCTTACACAGAACAGAAAGGCTTTTGTCTTCCTAAATCGTGTCTGGTCAGTTAATTCCCCACAGGTTGACCAATCACTGGGTTGAACATCTCAAAGATGATCACTAGATGTGGGAGGCATCTCAGCTAAATTTCAAGTCCCATACTGAAATGGGAAAATGCGGAAAAGGCTTCGGCTTGTCAACAAATGCACTTGAGAAGAGAATCACACTCCACAACTGTACCCCAACTCTTGTGCAGGAGGGCTTTAACCACCGTACATCACCAGATGTAAGTCAACTGTCATCTTGTTATCACAGCTAGTGCAGTGACTGCTCTTCAGCAAAAGTTTCACATCCCATTGTAGCTTCAACAACCTCCTTCCCAAAATCATAAAAAGCCATTATGAACCCTCACATCACCCTCTATTGCCCTGTGGGTGGTGACGTTGACATTGCCTCATACACCAGGGGACACACACACACAGTATTACAGCTGCTCTGTCAGTCTGGTTGAAACAGCAGGTTGTCTAATTGACTGACTTGATTGGTCTCGTATGTGTCTGCTCGCTCAGACAACCTCCTTTATCACTACAGGGACAGAAAAAAAACACAGTACCACTCTCCCACTCCCATCTTTCAAACAGAGGTTGTGTTAGTGTGACAAAGACAACAAGGGACACAAGGAGGCAAAAAAAAGAAGAAGAATGAGGAAGCAGGTAGGAAATCAGGGGGACAGCAGCCATCAATGAGAAAGAAAGTAGAAAGAGAACAAAGATGGAGATGACTGTGCAAGTTAGACAACCGCAGACCATCTTGTTCACAGCAGCCAGGACACCTGTCCACATGTTGACATTCAAAACCCAAAGCACTCAAATCCCACTGGTCGGACCACACCCATCTTTCAACTCTTTGACTTCACCTACGCACTGTAAAGTTCCTGACTGTACTCCACTGAACGACTGGGACACAACCTCTCCACAGACTGGCAGTGGTACTGACTGAAGTGTTTCCAGTAGCACACACACTTACAAGGTAAAAACAATACTGCCTTAACTGTTGGAGCCGGTAGAGACGATAGAGAGACTGAAGAAAGAGCAAGATTTCAATTAGCCTATTTCAGCGTGTGCTGCTCTCTGCCTGCACTGGTGTTTGCTGATTGACAGCTGATGAAGAGTGTTCTGCCAAATGTGCCTCACCCACACACACACACACTCACACACACACACACATAAAATATCCTGGGCTCCTGCTGACAGAACATCTCAATCTCAACCACCAGCATCTCCCTTTGTTTCCTGTCCTTTGTTTACCCCCTCTCTACCTCTTCTTCTTCTCCCTCCTTTCCTACTGCCTCTTCTATTTCTCATCTTCCACCTACTCGCTTTTCCTCCACTATCCATTTATCTCCCTCTCATCTCTCTCTTCCTCCACCTCTCCTTTTACCTTCCAGTTCACCTCCTCTCACTGCTCCTCTTTCCTTCTTTTCCTCCTCAGCCTCCCACTTTCCCCAAACCTCTTAACCTCCGTGTTTCTCCCCCTGCATCCCCCTCACTTTGTCACTTTGCTCTATACTCTTACCATTTATCTTCCACTCAGTCACCTCCCACGTTCCTATCAAAATTTCCTCCTCTTCGTTTTTCAAAATTCAATCGCAGCCAAGAGTTTTTGACAAGATTTGATGTGTTATGTCCACAAAAAAATTGCAGTTCCATTAAATTCCCTAAGTGTGGCTTTTATGTGTATCATAGCAGCTTTTTGACAACAATGAAATAATGCACATATAGGAATGGAACTGGCTTTTGCTGTGATCATCTAGTGAATAAATACTTTAAAGTGGCTTTGAGTTGTAATTGTAAGAAATACCTCAGAAACAAAATATCTCCAGGGAGTAAAACATCAGTCATGGTCGTGTGGACTAATGAGGGTTGACTGGCTTCAAGGCGTCTGAGCAGTGACCCCAGTGTAAGAAGAGAAGTACAGTTGAACTTTACAGATCTGGGACTGAAGCAGAAACAAACTAAGCAGCAACACAAAGGAATCCATGGATGGAGCAGGTGATGAGTTCATGCTGCTGAAAATCATAGTTAATGCTTCAGATTATTTGTGGCTTTAATTAGATGGTAAATCTAATTTCACCTCCACTTTCAAAACCTTCACCTGGAAAAGCTCTGTCCCTCTGCTCTGTTTATTCTTTCATAATTGTCGCTGTGGATTCACTGCCTGTTTTCTCCCTCTGTTTCTGTGTCTCCTGTCAAATTACTTCACTCATCTTTTGATTTTTTTTTTTGCACTGCTTTCCCTCCTTCTTTTCCTTTTTTCTCCTTTATCTCACAAAACACACGCTCTTATACACACACCCGTGTGAGGGGAAACCCCAGGACTGTTCCACCATCTGTAAATGTTCAGTAATACTGCAGTGTAGTGAACACACACAGACAGACATGCACACCTACACACACATACAAAACTGACTATGTGCTGCTGCAAACACAAAAGCAAAAATACCATGAGAAGTAACAGCAGACACTGGTGACATCATTTGACTCCTGTATGCGCCTTGTCATCCACACACACACCCACACACCTGCTCCCTACTGCTAACATCTCTCACACACTCTTTTAATGTGTGTGTTTATATGTGACCAGAAACATAATTACAAAAGCTGACCAACAACACATATACACAAGTGCAACTAGACACACATACACACAGACAGTGTAGCATGTGATCAATAGCTATTGATCTGCCACCTTTGGCTTGTCTTGGCAGCGCCTCATGTTAGACATAAAATGTCCACACCCACCAGGATTGAGACATATGGCACGCGCTCACACACACACACACACACACACACACATATACGTGACACACACTCCTCTGGTGCCTCACCTCTGTAGCACATAGTTAACCACAGCAGCTCCAGCACCTGACCCCCAAACTCACACACGTCCAATCCCAGCATGGTGCCTGTCTGTGGGGCTGCACTCTGTGCGACGGCTGGCAGAAGTAGAACCAGAGAACCAGGGAACCTCCACAGGTAGCAGCAAAGTAGCAGAGCAGGTCTGAATTGAACAGAAGAGCATCCACAAAAGTCTTGGATTGGAAAGA
>OMNW01018285.1:0-10634 GCA_900303245.1 Selene dorsalis
AAATACTAAGTGTTTTGTTGACAAAACTGTTGACCCACTTTGGGTAAAAGTTACATCAATGGTCTTTGTTTGATCAGATTCTTGCTTCCAAAACCTCACCTCTCTCTGTTTATCTGCTGTGTGTGTAGCAGAAAGTCAAGGCAAGCTCTGTGCAACACAAGAAGCAACAAAACGTACCTGTTCTTTTTAATGCTATGTGCCTTTTGGCTACAGGTGTATATGGGCCAGCAGAGAACAAGGCTCTTCCAGCAGCCTTTTTTTTCTAAGGCTACTGAAAAAAAAAGACTCCTTGGTTTGTGCTGCTGCTAATATTTGCATGCGGTTAACAAACATCTTCTCCGTGTGTTGGCTGAGGTGCCACAGCCTGAAGCAACAGTCCAGACTGTGGAAACAGCCCGACTGTCTGCACAAGGTCTGAGCCAGAGATCTGGAGCTACGATAGACTGAAAGGGAGGGAGCAAGACCAGACAGATGTGCTCTGACTGAGAAACATTAGTGTTTTCAACCATGCCACAGACCGGTGGTAAACATCAAGCAGTAGTTCACTCTGGAGTGCTATCCAGACTGTTTCCTTTTTCTCTCCATATTAAATGCTGAGAGTTTCCCCCTATTTCACATGGGTCACAACCTCTGAGCAAGCATTTAGTTTATCTCTCGATCTGCAGTTATGGACAGAGAAAATGAAGGTGATTTAAGAGTATTCCTTTGATAGCATACGTTCTGACAGGAGAATGTTGTGCACTTGTATAATATGCTTACTCACTCTCTTGATGGGACTTAGCTGGAGGGGTCGATAGACACTCAGTGCGATCAATATGAAGCTGAGGCCTGTAGCAAGTTAGCTTAGGTTAACATTTAAGATTGGAACAAGGGGAAGGAGTTTATCTCTTTGATAATGCGCGGGACTGTTTCTTGGCCAGGCACCATGACTTTCCGGTGTCTGCAACCTCACAGTGATAACAAAACTCCAGGTGTTGGCTCCTGCTTTGTGTTCAACAGACAAATATGAGAGTGGTATCACAGCTTTCATCTAACTCTGAGTAAGACAGTGAGTTATTTCCCCAGTTTGTTTAACACTCTCAAAATGAATATTACAGACCACTGTTTTTCTCCTGAGCAGTGTTCTTTTTTTTTCTTCTTTTTTTTTGATTCACTGTCTGGTCTGCTGAGGCAGATTTTCTACACTGTGCACTTTTTATTCTCAATCCAAAAACAAATTTTTTGCTTATTCCACACCAGTGATTTTATGTTTGTTTTCAAAGACTTGAAGTCCCAGTTTTAAGCCTTCTTGTACAGGACATGCTTGTAGAACATTTCAAGAAGGCTGGCAAAGATAAAACAAAGTTATAAATTAAGCTCTGTTAAATAAGTTGTCATGCAAACTGAATAAAAACACAACTTTTGTGTACAGTTAAAACTGAGAATCTCTGAGCCACATAGCAATGGCAGCGCTGATACTGTGAGCCTTATTTGCTGGGAATGAAATGCACAGTGTTTGTATTTTAGATATTAAAGTGCCATATATTGCTTGCTATTTGACTGTTTTAACCCTGGTCAAACGTTCCAGTATGTGTTTCCATATCAGGATACCCAAAGATTCCCAGACTTGTGGTTCGACTGTAAATGGTAAATGTTTCAGAGAGACTTTGGTAGTGATCCGCCCTTCCCAGAGCCATTACTTTCATGGGGAACTGTGGTCCCTACTTCCCATTCCCTTCCCCATCTCACTTACAGTAACCACAGCAAGATGAGATTACACGATGAGCTGGCAGGCAGTACCCTCCACACCCCCACCCCCACTGCCTCTCACCCCACCCAGCTCTGAGTCTTTTTCTCGTCCTCTCGCGTGGTCAGATTGGTACCATGAGCTCATGGCCCAGCTGGCTCTGACAGGCTAGAGTGAGCGAGAGAGAGAGAGAGGGAGAGAGCGAGAGAGATGGATGGATGGATGGCCGGTGTTGGGTGTCTCTAATCTAAGTATGTGTCACTCACTGGAGAAATGAGTTGCACCCTAACTGCTTCTGCTGCTGCTGTTGCTCAACTTACAGTGAGATCAGTCCTCAGTGTGGTGCGGTGTGTGGTGAGCCAGCACAATATGCAACTTTCAGAAGATCATAGATCCACTGCGTAGGGAAATTCTCATCATGGTGATTCCAGTACTACAAAAAAAACACACACACACACAGCGGGCGATCTGCTGTTTGTGAAAAGTCAGTATCAGTCAGTCACTATGACCTGACGCGTGGTTTTTGAGTTTTGCGGTCGCGGTTAAAGCTGAAGTCACTGCAAATGTCGAGCTGCACATGTAAACACACACACACGCTACATACACACCTAGGCACCTGCGATGACCTCACCACACTGCGAGTGATGACATCACATGATCCAGACCTCTCAGTTCAGAAGTGATGATCGGGGTCGTCTTTTTGCGGAGCCTATAATCAACGTCAGTAAAACAGCTGTGTGAGAGCCAAAGGGGAGGGTGACGTGGTTACAAACAAAGCCCCGCCACCGCCCCCCCTCCCCACACACACACACACCTGACCTACCCTTTAGAGATCCACCATGTCCTCTTGTGGGGTAGAGTGACACACACACACACACACATGGCAGGTCGCTGCAGATGAGGTCATGACACACACTTAACTGCTGTTAATGGGAAATACTACTCTTGGTTGTCTGGTCAAAACCAGTGAGACAGATGTCTTAAATATATCAGCTGGGTAGACACAATGCTTTTAAATCTGGAAGATAATCGGCCTACTATTTTTTGTGGGATATAGTCATTTGGATGTTTGTTTTCAAATTGGTATGTCTGAGAAAAATTGCCATGGGATTGCATCAGGGTGTTTGCTCAGGAGCAACTGAATGGACTGATTGGATGAAATGTGTGATTTCCAAGTGCAATGTTTATACTGTGAGCATCAACATGACTGTGTGTGTGCCCTCGATGACTTTTCATCATCAATCTCTGGTTACCAGGTTTATAAAAAATATCATGAGTGATAGCAGTTGACCTTAAGTAAACGTCAACGGCTAAACTTAGATCGCAAGGTCCTCGTGCCGGATTTTTAATTTGATCCCACCTTATGGAATTTCACATGAAGTGAGCACCAAATCCCAACAAGTATGCAAAATGACACAAACACAAGAAAAACTTTGAGATGAGTGAATCAGTGACTCTCTTGAACAAATCAAGAATGTGACCTGAGTCCACAGGAGAGAGATAAGATGCTGGATGCATTGACTGTATGGAGCTGAGGCTTTGGGCTTGCCTCTTTACATAAGCTGAGTGAGGTGAGTGTAAAAGGCAAAGGCTATTTTAGGACAAGTGAAACAGCTCAGAATGTCTCAGAGTCTTGAACGGTCACCTGGCTTGTTCTAGCAAAGCAGGTCACAGAGAAGGGAAGAGGAGGCTGGAAACTGAAAATAGAAAATAGACCAAATATAGTGCAAATGTCTTAAAATAAGTCCCTGGGCTTTGTTGCTATTCACTAAATCAAATAGTATTCAATGAATGTAAAAATGCATCTCATTTCTCACTCACACTTTTCCTCTTATCCGCTGTCTGTGTCTGCATTCTGTGCATATTTTCTAGTTTACTGTGGGCTGCCAGCCTGGCCGGGGTGGGGCAATGCTAAGTGATTTGCCAAATATGGGGAGCAGCCTGTAACCTCGGCGGGGCTGACACATTACTGACATAGCTGAGCTTATCCGTCCAGAAGCACATGTACCCGAAGCCATGCCAAGAATCCCCTCTCATAGGCCGCAATCCTCAAGTCGAGCAGCAGGCCAAGAAGGCATAGGCATAGAAGCACAGCCTGCAGGAGAGGAAATGAACTAATGCTGCTGTCTAAACAAGACGCAGACACACAGAGACGTACACATATACAAATAAAACGTGAGGAAAGTTGCAAGCTATCTGGTCATCTGCTGATAGACTCTCCACTCCGTCCTGGCACGCAGACAGGGAGGGCAGACAGCACGGCCTGGTTGATTCAAGGAGAGATAGAAAGAGCGTAAAAAGAAAGAGACACATAGCATGGATGGTGTAAATTCCAAATTCCATCATGCTGATGTGTAAGACTGTTTGAAGTTTATCCAAGTAGTAGCATAAATAGCAACAGTCACTCTTATCCACGGGGATGGTTTAATCCCGGAGCAATGCTGTGGCACATACCCACAGACTGAAAAAGAGAGGGAATACTTTGTCCACTGAGGAGGAATTTTTTTTTCTTTTTTCTAGTCTGTGTTTGTGCTTGTGTTTTTTGCTTTGAGGCAGTTCATAGTGCCTTGGTACAGGAACTGGAGGGGTGTCAAGGCAGCGTGACATTTTTTTCCTAAGAGAGAGGGCGAGTGAGACAGAGGCAGACAGAGAGAGAGAGAGTAAACAGTGTGACAGCCAGACTGCCTCTCTGCTTTCAGTGCACATGCTAATTAGAAACCTCGAGAGAGAGAGAGAGAGAGAGAGAGAGAGAGGTTGAGCAGTCAGGGACATGGCACAGGAAGAGAGAAGAGTGGGAGAGAAGGCGGCACAGAGACGAGCAAAGACGAGGGAAAGAGAAGAGATAGAGCAGATAGAGGAGTAAAGGAGAGGGGCAGAGGAGGAGGATCCCTGATGAAGGGCCTTGTTGGCTTGTGCTGTGCCGTCACTCTTTCACAGGTCAGGGTTATTAGGGGAATGATGATGCAGCAGCTCATCGTGACAGCCTCCTTGCTCATGCACAAACAAGTTGACTCAAACTCTGCACACACACACACACACACACACACACACACACACACACACACACACACATACATATATACAAATGCATGGCAAGGAAAGCAGGTGATAACCTCTGTGGAAGGGTCAAACATTCAGTTGACCACAACATGTTTTCACTTACTACACAAAAGGGTCTTACATGTTTTCCTATGGAGTTAAAAACATGTTCCTTAAATGACTGAGGTATTGCACAATAATGTTAGATCTGAACTGACTGACCATGTTCTTGGCAACATATCTTATCTCATGGTGCCTCTAACTCTAACAACAGCCTCTGAACGCTTACCGACAGATCAAAACAAACAGCAGCTGGCTGTGTGTTCCTGCTCTTTGCCTTCCCTGCCAGCAGCAAAGCGGAACAATTAGATGCAGCACAGCTAATAAACATAGATCACGGGTGACTCCTTATTTTTTTCCCTTTCTTTCTTCTCCCTTTTTCAACGGTGAGCAGGAGTCACGAGTAAAAAAACACTGCAGAGTTTAAATTGTAGACTCTCTCACGCACGAGAGAACATTTCAAAGTTTGCAGACTGTGCAGTGGTGTGTGCAGCATTTCAATGTGAAATTCCTCCCAGAGGATGATTTGAAAGTGCAATTAGAATTTTGCACAGGGTACAAAAGGAGAGAGATGTTTTTCAAGGACTTTTCAAGGGAGTGATGCAATTGCCCCTCTTCCTTGCACTTGGCTTTTTTTTTTTTTTCTCTCCTCGCAACATACCATACTTAACCTAGTAACACACTGAGGGTGCATGGCAACAGTGGTACAAGACATCCCGCCTCCCCTCCCGCTCTCCTCTGCCTGCGCTGCCACTGCGTTCCTGCGATCATGAAACGGATACCTGTGCATCTAGATCACATGCCATGTTTGTGTGGGTGCACTGTCATTGATGAAAAACAAAAACAAGCTCTTTTTGTTTTGTTGGTGTTACTTAATCTGTAGGGATGGAGCGGCAGGCAGAGAGGGATAGAGGGAGGGGGGGGCAATGGGCTGTGCTCCAAGGCTCAGGCACCAGCCAATGGGAGGACAGGATTAGCTAGAGGCAGGCATAAACATGAGTTGTTGCTGTTGGTAACAGAAATCTGATTGGTTATATGGAGTTCTTGCTCAATAGGATAGGTGTCTCGGTGTGTGGGTATTTTGATCACTGTTTTGAATGTGTTTATCTGCTGTTATGTTCTTTAATAACCTTGTTATTCTTCCTCTCCTTCTGTTTTCACTCTCACAGGGGTGGGGGCTTAGTGCTCCAACCACTGTGGCCATACCATAGTAAAATTCCTGCACTGTTATGTACTAACTGGAGCACTAAATCTCCTGAACTTTGCTCACCTTCATTTGGAGGCTTGCAGCGGAAAGGCCATATTGCGCTATCTGGGATACAGAAGTAAACACACACACAGTCCCACACACACACAGCGGCACAAAAGGCTGGACATCCCGTAAAATGACAAGAGGAGGGGAACGTGTGACGCAACAGGACAGGTCACTGACACGACTGCGCATGATGCACCCGCACCTGCTTTGTCACAGTGACGTAAGGTTGTTGTTAACTAGTAGTACACCCTTAGTTCATATTAAATATACAGACTATTTCCTCTACAAGCTATTTAAATGTCAGCTCAGAGTTGATGATTCCATGTTGTAAAGTCAGAAAAACAACAACAACATTACAAATATGCAGATTTCCTGAAGGTAACAGAATAACATGTAACCCAAGAGGTCAGCCTGAGTCTGCCAGAGTCACACTCTGTTTACCACACAGTCAGTTGGAGCACACAAAACGGCACATGCCGGGTTTGTTTACATGCAGTTCCTTCCTGAAAGGGGCGGTGCCACACACCCGGCATTCCAATGTTGCTTTGGAAACAGTGCTCCCGCAGCAGCCAATGACAGAGTGGGGATTATGACATGTGTGTTTTTGTGTGTGAATTAATCAAACAGGGGTATCTATCTGGTAGTGTGTTGACAGGGGGAGATTTTTTAATCAGCTCACTCAAGGAAGAAAACACACTGGGCAATAATACTAGAATCAAACAAACACGCTGCTAGGCCAATTAAAAATCAACAGCTGAATCTCCCAATGAAGGGTTATAAGGACTGTGTGTGTGTGTGTGTGTGTGTGCGCGCACAGGCTATCTACCTTATGCGTTTCTGTTCATATTGCTTATTTTTGTTGCTCTAACAGACACATTTATATCATTTTCATTCTTTGAACTCATGGCCATACACAGGCTGTGTGTGTTTGTGCAGGAGCATCTGTCACACTGAAAGTGTGCACACACAAAGTGTACATGTGCTCATGTATGTTTTCCTTATACAGCTGTTATTGTTATGACAGAGGCTGATTGCTGGTTTTGGCACCTGTTTTAGGTTCCTTTACCGTCAGGATGCTGCTGTCTTCCAGTTAACACAACACACAGAAGCTCTGCTATCTACCCAGTTAAAAATATGGTTAACTCATATATAAAAGAACACAAACAAAACTGTAGAGCCATACATGGAGAAAAATCCAAACAAAGACACCAAAGACACGTGGATGGCACAGTTTTTGCACGTGCATTGTAATAACTGCCGTGAATGCAGACGTGCATTCATTGCATTTTATTATTTGTATTCTGTTTTATTTTGTGTAATAATACGGATGATGAAATGTGTAACTGATGCCTTATTTATGACTGTTTCATAATATGATCACCAAACTTCCTCATTCCACATTTGCAAGAAGTATAAGGATTACAAAAAGTGCAAGTGTGGTCTGTGTTTTTGCGTGTGTACGTGTGTGTTTTTGTGTGTGTGTGAGTTAGTGAGTGAGAACCGATATACAGCAGGAGCCATGTGTTAACTGCCACACAGGATGCAGCTGCAGCAAGTAAACAGTAGCTTCACAGCATAGTGTGTGCTCGTATGTTACATTTGTACGAGTGTGTGTTTCACCATCTATTTTCATATAACAAGGTTTCTTTGTCATCTCTGTTTATCCTCTTTTCACTCTGTCTTAATTCCATGACCGGCTCCGAATCTAAGCTGAATGTGGCCCTAGGGCAGAAGAGAGGTAATCTAATCAGTAATCCACAATTCTTTTTTTTTTTTTTTTTTGTCCCCAGATGAGCCTCGACATTTGCCTAATCACTGGAAAACAGTGATGGAGAAAATGAGTGACAGTTTATCAGAGCAATATGGATGGGCATTGAGCTCTCTATCAGAAAAAAAACATCTTTCACCTACACTGAGAGGTGAAATGAGTCTGATAAAACAGGGACAGAGGCTTCAGTCTCTTGCTAAGGGCACTTCAGAAACATGCGTGGGGGTTGACAGCAGGGACTGAACCCTGGCCTCTTCACTGCATTTGTCAAAGAAAGTCAACTACAGAGGTGGAAAACTTTGTCTTTTTCCTCAGACAAACCTCTGCTTTCCCCGAGTGGAGTATGATCTATATTGGTTCCTTTGTCTCGGTTGAACAGCAGACTGCCGACTGCCCGACAGACAGTTTGAGAAACAAAGACAGGGTCTAGCCAACCACAACATCCTCCGCAGACTCCTCAGCTCTACCCAGCAACTACTGTACACTGACAGTGAACGATGCCGTTTCTGTTGCAAATAAACACAGGCATGTGTTTGTTGCTCACAGAGGGAGAGAAAGAGAGAGAGAGAGCACAGACAAAAGATCTCACTCTGTTTGACGGTCAAAGAGGATCTGTAGGTTTGTCAGTTTGCATGAATGAGTGCGCTTGCCCTTTTGCACGCATGCCTGCATGCAGGGGAGAGAAATAAGGAAGTGCTGCTGTTGTTTGTCTTTATTAACCATTTCTCATGTAGTATCATGAGCTTTGTGCTGCCAGTGTGTGGGTGGTCACTAATATAATGCAGATATACGTGAGGGCTCCGTGTGGGCAAGCTTTATCCACAGCCCCGGAGCAAGGCAAACTCTCACTGACGTCTGACTTGGAAAGTGACAAAGACAGACTTTGTTGCCTTTGTGGGCGAAGCGAGAGAAACCAGCCTTTGAGCGTCCCGCCTTGATTACGTACGTATGCATTTGTGTGTAGGCTGACGGGTGGGTTTGTGTATGAGCGTAAGGGAACTTTTATTCCTACAGCAAATTAGAGGGTTTCTCTAGCCATCTTCATGAGGTCATGAAATCCACTGCCTGATTCATATGATATGATTAGCATTTTCTTTCTTTCTTTCTTTCTTTCTTTCTTTCTTTCTTTCTTTCTTTCTTTCTTTCTTTCTTTCTTTCTTTCTTTCTTTCTTTCTTTCTTTCCTCTAACACACTAACACAGTGCAGTGCACAACATAGTGCAGTTAGCAGTTTCACTCCCTCCTGCCTATCCATGTTAAGGTAAATGTGCCGTATGTCTTGTGTGCTTGCGTGTGTGTGTGTGCAGTCTGCAGCACAGAGCATTCATCCCATACAATGTCAGCTCTTCAAGCTCTCTATCTTAGCAAAGACATGAGTTGCCTCTCATTTAAATACAGCCCTCTTTTTTTTTTTGGCATGGATTCACAAGTAGTGAATGTCTAATCAAACACACATAAATGCGCGCACATACACACACACACACAAGTCCCTGAGGGCTTGTTTCCTTTGATCCGGATCTTACTCAGCCATACAGAGTACAGCAGGTGTGAGACAGCCGTCAGGTGTGTGTTTGTGTGTGTACATGAGAGCAGGCGTGTGTATATGTGTCATCATCAGCCATATGGCCTTTTAGTTGCTAACTACACATCTAACACACCTCATGCACCCACTCAAGCAAATCAGCCTCCATACAAACACACGCCCGCTTTAACCCTGTCTCCAAAGCAGCTGCAGCAACACTCTAGCTGGTGAACCCTCAACCACGGGCAAATCACAGCAATTGCCAGGCTGATACTTCACCAATCAGACGGCTCAGGCTGAAAGCAACCAGCAACTGAGCCAATCAGGGATAAAGAAAAAGGGATAACCAATAGCAGCAGGAGCCAGAAACTGAAGCAGTTAGAGATAGAGATAAACCAATCAGAAGGTGAAGACTAAAGCCATTGATGTGTTGTTTTTGAAGCTTCTCTGAGAACTTTTCCTTTATAGTCAAACATACAAGGCATAAATGCTCTTACTTTGTAATTCTAACTGTATAGCTGTGTAGACAAAGGAAAATCCAAACGTGCACAAGATTTGATGTTTTGCAGAGAAAAATCTTTTTTTCAAGGATCCTGAAAAACTGATACCAGATCAGTTCTGTTGCAGATGTCGCAAGATGATGAAATCCCAAAAATAGCTCGCGCAAACTCTGTTTTTCTGTTTTTGACAGGTTGCGGGTGTGTTTCTTTTTTTTTTTTCTTTTTTTTTTTAAGTAACTGCATTTCACAACTGTCTATGAACATATACACTTTTGTTTGTGTGTGCAGCATCTCTTATGCTTCTGTAAGTGTGTCAGTGTGTTTGTCCCAGGTCACCCTAAACCCCCTGACTTCATGGACAATAAAGTAGAGAGGCGTGTCATTGACACACGTGCTGCCAACTGTTGCTGAGACACAAAGCGAACATAAAAACCACTTTACTGACTGTGAAGCCCCCCCCGCAATGACCACGGCACACTCCAAAATCATGAGCCACACACACACCCTATCCTGACTCCATTGTCCCAAATGAATGAGTGAGGTGTGTGTGTGTGTGTGTGTGTGTGTGAGTGGGTGAGTGAGTGTCTGTATGTGAGGACAGCTGGCTCTCTGGCTCCATCAGTAGCAGCTGCCCCAGCTTCAGGCCCTCAGGGTGGAACAGCACAGATTAGAGGGTGGCTGGGGTGGAGTGTGTGTGTGTGTGTGTGTGTGTGTGTGTGTGTGTGTGTGTGTGTGTGCCCCTGATCAAGGGAAAGACAGCCAGGA
>OMNW01018286.1:1758-21377 GCA_900303245.1 Selene dorsalis
TGTGTGGGAAATGTGAATAAAACGGGTGATGTGGGGCCGAGAGGTAAAATAACAAATGCACACTCTCCCCTGGGGTTGGCTTGATCCAATCAGCCACCCTCTGCCATTCACACACACATACACACACACACACAATTACACACTTACACCAGCTGTGGCTAATGATGCAGTGGCAGTGGTGGTATAGCCACCACATGTGGTCTCTTTGTCTGAGCTCAGTAGAGCACACAGCGGTCTCACATGCGTCACCCCTCAGTCACCATCAAAGTCTGCATCTACTTCAGTGCATCATCGCACAAGAACTCACAACTAATGTTAATAAGCTGCCTGCCTGTAAAGGTCTCTATCAGTGTTATTATACTGAGAACGTTTTTGTGCAACAATCACTTTGCCTGCTACGCAAGGAAGACTAATTTATGAACTGACTGATTTAAAAACTGATTACATCAATACGTAATCCCTACAATGTAAGTCAGTTCTCATCAAAGGCCATTAGTTCCCATCAGTTGGACTGGCTTTATCCTTTGGATGACATAACAATCATTTGTTAAATTGTTGCTTTCTCTGATAGGATGTGTCATTGGACAAATAACATTTAACCTGATTCCATGGCAAATAACAAATATTTGCTTTTATGTAATATATGCTGCTTTTTTTAACAGCAGCTGTAGAAAGTGTCAGACTAAGCAAGTTATAAAGCATCTCCCCCCATTAGCAATCTCCCCCTGGTTAATTGGAGATGAAATTCAGATTATTCTCAAAAGAAGGAAGACATGTTTGTCCTCAATGCTGTTGTGGACTGACAGAAAGTAAATAGTGTTTGAAGGAAGGAGAAAACCAAGAAGGGGAGAGAATGGTTAAATAGTAAGCATTGAATGGTTAGTACAATTAGGACAGAGATAATAAGATAGTTGGATAGTGTTGATATACATTTGTCTATGATTTTAAAATTTAAAATTTTCATTGTATTGTGGTGTTAAGCTGGAATGTCAGAAACGTGTACCACATCTATATGTAGCACAGCCGCTCTTTGTGTCATTTCTTCCCTTATTTGTTGTATTTCACTTATATTGTGCACTCACGGCTCATCGTTTGTTCAGCCTGTGTATGTGTGTATGTGTGTGTGTGTGTGTCCTGTATTGCTTGTGTGATCAAAATTGGAATTTGTTTCTAATTTTATGCATTGATACAACTTGTGCAATACAGCGTTTGTTAACTAAGGTAAAGCTGTAAAAATACCATCTAAGAACACCTTTTTTTCAATTGCAAATCAGAGACATTGACATTTTTTCTAATTGCATCTGCAAGATGTAAGTTTACTTTGGTATACTAATGCAAACAATCATCACACTTAGATTTATTGGATGCAAGTACAGTTAGGTGAATATATTTGACTCTTAATCATTTTTGACTACTTAATGAGGGCATAAGGTTGATTTTAAAATAAAATTAGTTTTGCTCAAGAGAACCTTTACTTGAGTATCTTCACTTTTTTCTAAACTGGGTTCATGCAATCTGATCTGGGTGCAACAAATATTTCATTTTATTTCAACTCTATTCAAGTTGGTATTTCAGTGCAGGTTTTTTCATTGTTCTCTGTAAGGACAGCTTATTTCTCTAGGTTGTACATGAATAAATAGAGAGAGATCAATTTTGTTTTCTTTCTCAGGATACCACATTGCATTGGTTTTTGTTCATGAGAAAGGGCCTATTCTGTTTTCTAAGTCTACAATACAAGTACACTACAAGAATACACTCCTTGACTCACCATTTGTGTTGTACATGTTCTAAGTTTTTGTTTGTTCGTTTGTCATTGCTTTTTCCCTCTAGTATAACCTTTACTTTGTAATAGAAACTGAAAGGTCACCCAGCGTCTCACTTAAGATTGAAAATTCAGAGCTACAGTGAGCCCCATGACTAAGATGCACAGCAGATTCTTTATAGATCAGTGAGCGAGGCAGGTAGAATAATTGCAGGCGAGGAACGACAGCCGAGCCATAGCATGCAGTAAACTGAGGAATAACACCATATTTGTTCTTTTCTGCATCTGAGATTTCCATTTCCTAATGCGAAGGGAGGAGGAAATTAAACAACGTGAATTAAACAACGCGGCTCAGACATTTATGTGCCTGCCATAAAGCTTGGACAGGCTGAATTTATGAGGGTTTGGACCAGTAAATACAGCACTCAGGAAATGTGATTAGGCTCATAAATTGGGCAGTTTCCAGCTGTTCTACCCTTCACCCAAAGTATCTTGTGAAAGCACATGTTTGGGATATTTTCCTTTTCTACGCTGCCACCCCAGGGTTCCATTCTGTGAAGGGTCCACTGTAGATGAGGGACTTTAAAATTACAACTGTATGATTTCTGTGACTTGTTGCACAAACATCTTGCTGAGTACAGTTTTTGTTATTACATCCAACCCATAAAGTACTTTTATTCGCTTGTAAATTTGCAATCTGTAATCTCAGAGATATACTAGATGTTAGAATGATTTTGACAAGAGATTAATGGTTACTTACATGTGACATTTCCTCAAAGCTCTTTTGCGGGAAACCATAGAAAAACAAGATTACTACAACATGTAAAGTACTTACATCTAATCTTTCATTGGATTGTTATTTGAAAAGGTTGAAAAACAACATTATACCAAAACTTGATTCTTTCTTATTTTACTCTCTGAAATGGACAAACATCATTTTAGAAAAAAACATTTTTATGTTTTTTTTTCCTCCCATTCTTTCAGGCTGGATCAGTGGTGAAAACACTAAACAACCCCTGCTGGCACACAGCTGGCCACCAATGTTGTTAGGAATTGATATTTGTTTGAAAGCAGGTCTTGATGTCTGGCACCAAAATTCAATGTTGTGTCTGATGTCAGTGCTTAATACTTAGAGTACTAACCACAGAAAACTCCAACATCTTCCAAATATGTCAGGTAGCTTTTTTTTTTCTTTTTTTTTTTACTTTTACACTGACCTTGTTTTCCCTTTTCTTTGTCTTCCAGGTGGAATGGTTGAAGAATGAAGAGATAATTGACCCAGCAGAGGACAGAAACTTCTACATCACCATCGACCACAACCTGATCATCAAACAGGCGCGTCTGTCTGACACCGCCAACTACACATGTGTGGCTAAAAACATGGTGGCCAAAAGACGAAGCACCACCGCCACCGTTATCGTCTATGGTAAGTTTGTGTGCTCGTGCTTGTGTGGGCCTTTTTGCGTGTGAACGAAACCGTGCATAGCTAAGTATCATGTCAGGAAAAGTTGTAATTGTTCTGAATCAGGTTTTTATAAGTGTATGTGACATATTTTGTGTATAGTTTTTTTTACTGATTTGACTCCTTTTTTAAATGCTAACTGCAGCTACCCAACAATGTCTCTGATCAGCCAAGCCAGCACCCATCTGCCACATGAAATTAGCTCTACTGCCATGCCAACACATTCTCTTTGTGATTGGCCTGATATTCCCACCTCACCCTTAACCTCACCCAATTAAAATACACCAATCAAGCCCTCAGTTTTAAATTAGAACACTTGGGCTTCCCAAATGTGTGCGCTTTCATCCAAGAGTCCCACCACTAAATGAGTTGTGCAGCATATGGCATGATAACAGCTGTGAAAAACAACAACAAAAAATTACTTTGAAGAGAGCCGTTCTGAATGGTGTTAGTTTGTCTTTCAGGCAAAGCTCCTCTTGTGCTGTTTTTACCAAAAACTAAGAAGAAAAAGCATGTTGAGAGGAGGAAAATGTTTCATATGTCTCACTTTCTCCTTTTTTTTTTCCATTTTACCAAATGCCAACCTGACATGAGAGGATGGGAAACATTTTGAGGAGAAACAATGTATAAGAAAACACACACACACAGAGTTCCTTTGAAATATAAGACTGGCTCTATTCACTAGGAGGAGTGTTTCAATCAAAAATAACTGTACATGTGTGCGTGTTATATACAGACGGCAGGAGATGGAGTGGTTTGACACTGATGTATCCTTACAGAAATAGATTGTTCAATCTGTGGTTCAATCTTCTCGGCTCCGCAAGGGCCCAGCTGACACTGTTGACAAGGTGAAATAGTAGCGGAAAAAACAGAGGAACATGACGGGAAAAAATGGTGAAGGCATAGATGGAATGGAGACAGGTGAGGAGAAAGGAGAATCAGAGGAGAATATGGTGGGAGAAGGCGGGTGAGTGAAAAAGAAAAGAATAAGAGTAGAAAAATCTATGACAATAAAGTGACTGTATCTGATTTTACTAGATACTTTCTCTATGATGACTCATTTCTAATTGGGAAAGAAGAGTGGTCATTGTCCACTGGGCTGAGACAGAGCTGTCGAGAGGCGGCAGAGGAATTTCAGCCTTCCACGCCTCTACAGATGTCAACTCTCTCTCCGGGTGTCCATTTGACTCATTCTAACTGTTTTTTTTTTTTTTACCTGATTTCTCTCTGTCTTGCTTATCTGGCCACCTACTTATCTGCTCCACACTGGCACTTTTTCTTCCTGAAAAACATCAATAACTCAAAATAACATAAGAGTTGAGTTTACTGTAAATAAAACAAAGTGCAAGGAAATCTTGTAGAGGTACACACAAGCGAGGGAGTGAAAAAAAAGTGTAAATAAAGAGGCAAGATGTGGCTAGTTTGTATGGGGTGCCATTTTATTCAAAATTGAATAAATAAATCAATGCATGAGTAGATAAGCATTGCAATGAAATTAATCTTGAAATGAATAAATTAGGCTCTTTTATTTTCTTAAGACACATTTATTTATTCCGAAAAAAAATAATTCCAGAGGCCATGAGAGACTCGGGAAATGACACACGGTAAAGACGTACGACTTGGTCGGCAGTCGAACCATGCTCTGACTTCTCTATCACTAAGCATCACCTATATATCATATCACCCCACAATATTCAAATGAGGGGGCGTCATCGAGTCATTACGCCATCATCTTGTTGGAGCCAGAAGAAACCATATTTGGACAAGAGGGCGGAGCTGTGGAGGAGCGAGGGGCGGGGGAGACCCCGTGTCTCTCAGGGCGCTAATTTTGTCTCCTACACCGGTAAATGGACCGTGTCAGTTCTCTTTATACATCCATGGTCAGGCCTCTGTCTGTGCCGAGCGAAGACGCTGCTAACACTGTTAGCATCTACAACTCGAGGTAAACTTTGTAGCTGAGTGTTATTGTAGTTACAGTCCTAAGTATGAGCACTCAAACTTTTAAGGTTTGAGTCCTCACATACATGATGAATAATGTGTCACTGTTCCTAAATGCTAGTGTGAGTTTACCTTTGTGTTTTCACCGGAGAACATAAGACTGTTAACATCGACAACATAACTTAGCCGCTTTGCTAACCTGGCTAGCTAGCTGATAGCTTTGTGTTAGCTATCCTAACTGGAGCAGGTCCCTGAGCAGACCAAGCCTATAGGGCCCTAAGCAGAGTTTCATGTAGGAGTTAATGTTAATGATAAAATAAGTTAAGTCATGCAAACACACCTTTATCTTGTTGTCTCTACATCAGTCTTTTTCCTCTTGCTTCTCTCTGCACCTGAGGTAGATTTGACTCCTTGTGCTGTGTTTCTACAGTGCAACAGCTGATGTTTCACAGTGAGCAAGTTTATATCACTGTTGACAACTGGTGAAAAATCTGTAGCGGATAAAATTTGTCTAGCAAAACTGCAGCAGAACTGTTAGGTTTATCCTCCTCATCATGCAGACTATGTGCTGTATTGAACACAATACACAATATATAGAGGAGCAGTGTCCTGTGTGCGATTTGTCATTAAATACTTTAAATTCATACACAACAGTCCTCAACTGTAGCAGACACACATGCATCATTCCTAATCTGGAACTGGAATAAGTCTGTGATAACTGTTATCCACCATGTTTTAACTGAAGCGATTGTCTTTACAAAGGTCCCCAGGCTGAAAACTGAACAACCAGTGCCATCAGAAGAAGGACAACATGCATGGAGTTGTCATGATGAAAAGCACCTACAGTTCACCTTCTTCTTATGAGAGGACAGACCAACTGTTTATTTTGTTTATTATTCTCTGCCCACATTAGCCTTCCACACTCTTTACTAGGCAGATAATTGACAGTAAATATGAGGAGCTGTCAGTATAGTCCATCAGTTTTATTCAGACCTAATTATCATTGAATGCATAATCACAGGACATCTAAGTGGATTTGTGTTTTTAGCGTCATTGAAATTAATTAGTGCATGAGAAACACCAGGAAACACTATCTCTGGATCCTTTTTTGTCAGTGTTCAAGAACAGCAAAATTGAATTATTTCTTTGTTTGATGTTGTCGATAAAAACCAAAATAGAAATAGTCTGGTAATGAACGAGTTCATGAAAAACCTCCATCACTGTGTTCTTGTGTGATTATGATATTATGCATGCTGCTACTGTTTGTATTCATACCAAATATGCTCCATTAAAAACACTACAGAGCAAAGCCTCATAAATGTCTTTATTTCACATTTAAAACTTTAGTAATTTCAAGAAATTTACAATTCTGGAAAATTATAGAAATAACAGAACTGTGGGACAACTGTGGACTTGTAGCTACAGCAGCTTATCAGTGATGGAGGTGCAGAATGTATGAAATCTAGGAGCTGTAACTCATCGTCAGTCCTCGTGTGACACAATTTATATGTAGCAGCAGTTTGAGACAGAAACTGTTGTGAAGTCACCGTGTTCTGTAAAACCATTTAAGCCACTATGTCAGAATAAGAAAACCCACGAGTTATGATCATGCTGCAGTTGCAGTTGGGTAAGTGTGAGTGTGTGTGTGGTTTTTGGTGTGCTGGAAAACCCAGCTGTTCTCACTAAATTTCAACAACCAAGCCTCCCGGCATCTGTAAAACACATACGCTATCAAAAAAAATGGTTCAGTTCCATTTAAATCGAACAACACGTTAAAAACATAAATTGTGATAAACTATGATGCCTCTGTGATACACAAAGGCTGAAACAGACCCATCTTTTGCCATTTAAGTGCTTCATTACAGACCCGACACTCCAAAACTGAGGCATTTATATTAGTATGTCAGTTTCGTGGACTTACCACCGACAGCTTCAGAACATCAGTCAACACCTCAAAGGCTTCATTATGTCTTCATGTGTCAAAGTGCACTCATTATGGTATATTGAATGTGTACTGGTTTTGCTTACATGATGCTGATTACACTGCATGAGTGTGGAGTTATGTAAGGATAACACAGCATCTGGGGCCAAGAGGTACAATAACAGGAAGGTCTGAGTACTTGGGAGAGACACTAACAGGAAAACTGGAAGCCCCCAACTTGTGTATTGGCAGAGGGCAGTGGAAACCTGTGATAGATGATGAGGGTTTAAATATAAGTGTGATTTCTAAGTATTCAGTTTCTTTGCATATAAACTCATTCAAGTCCGCAAGCGGCAGTTTCAGTTTCATCTTTGGATAACCTCTCACCATGACATATTTGGCATCACGAGCAGCTGGAAGGAGAGAGGCATCTGCTGGGTGCAGTCTAAATTGACCATTTCATGTAGCGCTGCTGCTTTCATGTATAGTATAATGGCCCCTGCAATAAAAACAAAATCCCCTCTATTTGTTTTACATGCAGGCAGTCTAAATTTCACTGCTGCCAATCTTAGTGTAAAGTAGTAAAGTAGTCTCAGAGGACATGTGTGTTGATTGTTTCTGTGGGGCTCTTTGTGTATTAAGCTGTGCAAGGGGTTGTTGTGTTCATGCAAGTTGTTCGAGAGTTGAGTGTAAGTTTTGAGTAAAAGTCAGCAAATAAATGAATAAATATCAAATATTTTAAAAGTACTTTAAGTAAAAGAGGGGGGAAATGTTGTTTGTTGTCTTGCTAAAATGGCGGATTGACCTTTTACCGCACCAGAGATGTTGTGTCCAAACATTTTTAATGCATGGATGGACAGATGCACTGACTGCTCTCTGTTGCCACAGTGAACGGTGGTTGGTCGACATGGACGGAGTGGTCAGTGTGTAGCAGCCGCTGCGGTCGAGGCATCCAGAAACGAACCAGGAGCTGCACTAATCCCGCCCCTCTCAACGGAGGACTGCCCTGTGATGGACAGGCCATCCAAAAACTGTCCTGCACCTCACTGTGCACTGGTAAATCTATTCTTCTCTATTTCTAATTTGAGACTTTGATACAGTGCTTTTGCCAAATGGTAATTGATGATCCTTGGCCTCATCTCTGTTCTTCCACATCACTTGTCTATTCCTGTGTCTCTCGTTCCCTCGGCTCCTATCCCTCTAGTGGATGGTGTGTGGACAGAGTGGAGTAAGTGGTCGGCCTGTGGGACAGAGTGTACCCAGTGGAGGAGAAGGGAGTGCAACAACCCAGCTCCTAAAAACGGGGGGAAGGACTGCGAAGGCCTTGTACTCCAGTCTCAGAACTGTACCGACGGACTGTGTATGCAAAGTGAGTTGACAATAATGGTTCCCCTTATGCACTGATAGATCTCTTCTAGATGTGTTGAAGCTATTCCATATATCACATCTTACTCTGGAAACTGTAAGTACCACTTTGCTTCAGGTGACGTTTGGCCTGACTTCAGGTCAGACCATTGGGATTATGTCACATGGATTTTCTTGCATATCGAGAAATCCACAACTCAAACACTTTGAACCCTTAAAACTGAGAAACTTCAAACAATAATTATAAAGGTGTAAAAGGTAATAAAGGTATAATTTCTCCAAAAGTTAGAACATCAGATTTGCTTTGCCTTCTTTTCATCATTTAGCTTGTGTACGTGTAGCAGCAAAGTTAGGTAGCTGTCCTTGCTCCTCTCTCCTCTGCTTCTCATCTTCACGCCATCCCCCCTCCTCTCACTCTCCTCCTGCAAACCCTGCTCTTTGCAGCCAATCTCCCATCCCCATTGCTATCTGTTTTTCTTGGCCCTCCCCCTCAGTCCCTCTTGTTTTATGTATTTCTCTAGAAACCTTCCTGCACCTCTTTCTCTGTTTTATAGTTATTTGCTCTTGCTCTGCTTTACACATGTGCTTCATTCCCTTGTGTACTCTATGAATGATTGGAGGGTTTCTGAATTCCATCGTGACCAGCCTCACCTTTTTTTCTTTAGGAAACTAATAATTATTGATTATCTGAAGGAATCGTCTGATCCCCCTTTCACCATCAGAATTTCTTACACTAGACATTTTTTTTAAACTGCATGGAAAATGTGCCTGAGTCATTATAGTTCAAATATAACAGCAGCAGATTTTCCAAGGTAGCAGCAATTATATTTGTTGACTTGTAGGAATGGAGCTTGTTACTTCCTTTGCTTGGAGTAATTGGCAGACAAGCATCTGATGTGAAGAGAAAGAGAGTGAGAGAGAGAAGGACCTGTCATAGTGCAGGGGACAGACATAAGACAACAAAACAAAAGCAGTCCTTCTTAAAATTAGTGCACTCACACTTACACTTATATTCATGCAATCTATTCAGACTAGTCTTTTTTCTACCACAACATGACAACCAAGTAGGAGCATGTCTGTTCATCTCAAGGAATCAATTCTGTAAGGACCACCGAGTTGGACTGAAGAACAAAAACCTTTTTGCAACCTAACACGCCAGATAAAAATATGTCTGACTTTAACCCTTCATCAGCTGAGACCGTCCTGGCCCAAACCAGGACATGTTGTTATGCACACATCACAGTGGATAAAAGACCATGTCTATATGATATCTGCAATTCTTGGATTCATTCAGAAATACATTGTTTTTTATGGTGTGGGAGCTTTGATGTGACGGTTATTGGTTTTATGCATTAAGTATTTTTCCGATCAAGTGATATAGATGTGTTCTCTGTGGTTTACTGTTCCCTGTACTGGCTTAGGCACTCATTCTTGATCAAATGAAAAGTAAATAAATTACTTACTAACACCCTGTCATGAGATCTATTCAGAGGGAATATACTTTATCAGCGAGCTTAAAGCTTAATGCTGAATGAGCCTTTACTCTGGTGAGGGACTTACCTCTGCAGCCAGAGGGGAGTGGATACCAGTGATCATTTAATAGATGCTCCTTGTCATGAGCTATGGAATAATATTATATAATTCCTCAAAAAGCTTTTCCCGGAGGCACGTTATTGACAGAACTTACTGTATATGCAGAGCCCTGCCCACTCCCCACACAATGTATTATATACTGTGTCTCTGAACCATCAGAAGGATTCCCTGAGGCCTGTGAGGTACAGTCTGAGAATCTGGGATAAAACCTAGAGACTATAGAGACGTATGGATTTAGGCTCATTTCCCCTGATTGATTTTCTGTCTTTAAAATGACTCCACATGCATGGCTGTATGTCAGCACTAATGTTTCTACAGTTTCCTGTAGCAGGAATCCATGGACAGTGCGTGTATGTGTCTGTATGTGTTAATGCATGTGAAGCATTTTATAAGAAGAGTAGATCTGAAAGCCCTGAAGTGACTCCTGTACCATTCTTCCATTTGGTTTATGAATGAAGGCTCTTTTAAAGTTGGGTTTTTACACAAACAGAAACTGGCTCCTTGGTTGTGGTTCCCAGACAGAGCTGTTACACTAATATTTTGAAGTTGTTTTCCATCAGTGACACCAAAAAATGTTTAGTTATTTAGTGGAGAGAACAGTAACAGAAACCTCTATAGAGATATTTGGTTCTACATTGTTTATGGCCATTATGTTGCTAGGCTCTGCTTAACAAGAGAAAATAAATAAAATTTAAAAATGTATGGCAGTGGCTTGCTGCTGACAAAAATAACTTAGGACTTCAGGCTTATGAATGAACTGATAATGCACTGTCAACATGGAGGGGGAGTTAATGTTTTAGATGGCGCTCTGTAATTGACTTTGTGCTCAAAAAGCACTTCACTACTCTCAGTCTTTTATTCTTTCTCATTCTCTCTCCACCAACACCTCCCCTCTCCAAGCCCTCCTGTATTCATCGCCTCCATGGTCTCTTGTTCCATTTTTTTCTTAAGTTGTCCTCTTAAATCCTGAGAGGTGGAAATCCATTTGACCTCATGTCTGCCCTGCATGGAGTGCCTCCTCTCTTTTTATGTGTATGTGTGAGAGAGTGAGCCTTGGATGTGTGTTCATGTGTGTGAGACTGTTTGTGACCGGAGTTGTAGGTCTTTCGGGGGGTTTTTTTTCAAGTTTTTATTCTTGTTTTATATGTTTTGGCCTGCTGACATTTTTTTGACACATCGATCAGGAACAGATTCACTCAGAGCTCCTCTTTGTCGCATTCTCGAGAACATGACATTTCACTCTCTACCTACCTTTTGTGTGTGTGTGTGTGTGTGCATGCGTGAGTGTTTGTGTGTGCTAAAACTGCAGTGATGACCAGAAAGACTGGTTGTTATGTAACTATAGTGTTTTGTTTATTATACAAAATGATGGGCATTATCAGCAGGTACAGCAGGGCATCAGACAGGACATCTGTCCCGTCTCCTCCTGTCCTGTTTCGTCTTGCTGTAGACTCTTATCGCCTTTGTCGTACCATTTCTTTTGTGTTTATTGCATTGTTTCCTCCTTTCTTATACACTTTCTACTAATTTACTTAACTGCACAAATTCTGATGTTTTTGGGCTTTTTTCATTATTATTAGATAGGACAGTTGAGAGGGACAGGGAATGGGGAGGCAGGGAGAGGGGGAGCAGCATGTAGCGAGGGGCCGCCCGATGCAGGATTCGATCTGGGGCCGGCTGCGGCGAGGCCTCTGCATATGGGGCTGAGCCACTGAGCCACCCAACGCCTCCATAATACTAATGTTGACTCTTACTGAATCATTCGCACTTCATTTTACTGCCATCATGTTTTCATATCTGTTTGAACAATTGCGTTATAATTAGAACATGACAAATCTTTGTCTTGGTGTGCTGTTCCTGCTATCATCAACTGAGTCAGACATTAATCAGCATGACATTTGTTAGATGCAGTCATGTAAATGCAGTCATTTACCAAGTCATTTAATACAAGAAATTGGGAAAATCAGATGAAATAGTGCAGCAACATGAAGAGTGACTAAATTACTGTAGAGCTTCCTGAGAATTTCCCCTGGGCAATGTAGTCGTGGCCACCTGCAACACTGAAATCATATGTGAGGTTTGTTTTTATTTGCACATCACCATCACTTAACCTTTTCAGTGGTTTCTTTTCTTTGGTGCCCAATCGGCTTGTCTTCTGTGGTCAGCTACTCTGGCAAGAAGCTTTTAAGCGCACCATGTTGCCGTGTTGCCTTTATTAATTATACACCAGCACTTCAATTATACATTATACATCAGCAGCTTGTCTATGTCATAGACCTCCTGTCTGGCCTGACTAAGTGGATCCACTCAACATGACACAGCAGTAACGGCCTTACAGGCATCAGGGTTTCTAAAATTACCTTGTATTTCTTTCAAACAGTTTTCTTTCAAACAGCATTTCACATTGATTTGTGGAGTAAAACAACTGAACTTACTGTAAAACAGACACAAAGAAAGAAAGTCATACAGCCTACACTAGGTGCATTTTTTTGTGTTTTTTTGTGTCCTGTCATGTTTGTCCCATTTATTCTGACTATTTTTTGATTCTGTTTTGTTCCTCTCCCTTCCTCCATCCATTCCATCATCCCCTTCTTTTCCTGTCCTAAGGTTCATTGCTTCAGAAGACCACTGAGTCCAAAATAAAGGGTGATATGGGAATCCCAAGTAAGTTCATGTTCTTTGTTCTATCACCATCCATGTTCCCTTTGTCCCACTCATTTTATGTTTCTTTCTTTGATTGAGCGTTGACCTTTGGCTCATTCTTTGTGTTATATTGTTACATGTCATTTTGAGAGAGAGAGGAAGAGAGCTTTGCTCTTGTCTTATGCTCCGTGCTCTTGATGTCCGATCTTTTTTGCTGTGCTGATGAAACAAATGTCTTCAAACGGTAGCTTCAATCGTTTTTCATTCCGCTCTCAGACAAAGGAAGTCATGGTAGTTTAATCCTTCATACCTTTGCTTGTTTGATGGGAGTAAGAGTTTGCACAGCCTGTATACTCATAGTAAATTATTCAAGGTGAATGTTTCTATGAATTTTGTCTGCCTGTATCTGAATTTTTCTTTTACCATCCTCTGGGGAGTAAACAATAACAGCAGAAATTGCAGTTTAAAGTGAACCCCCCACTACTATACTACATCTGTAATAATGTTGTAATCTATAGCTGACCTCCCAGGCTATTTTACACCAATTTCCTTTTACTTCATCCGTGAAAAATAAAGAAATAAATGCTACTTAGACTTGGTAAGATATGACATCATACAAATAGAAAGGTAGTATAATAAACTAACTGTGCCGGCTTTGCCCAGAAGCAATAAACCTTGTCTTACGCATTTCTGTTTTATTATTTGTTATGTGTTTTTATATTTTACGCGTTGTATAGGTGTTCTCCTAAAACAGTCAGTTCTCTACAAATCAGTCTGTGTCAGTGCCAAATCAATGAGTGATGTCTTGAAAATGAATGCACCACAGTGGTGACAGATTCCTTTTAATTAACTTGATTTTCTCTTTCTTCCTGTCTGATAGAAGTGAATCGATTCAGCGCCAGTTCACTTGATTCACAGTTTGTGAGTTTGTTGCAGTCGGGGTCATTTTGGAGAGTAGCCAGTCGGCTTTGAATCGCTGCCAAAACAGGCAATTTGCCTTAGTTCTGAACACTTGCTTTGTGTTTACAAGCGTATTGGTTCGCTCAGAACTCGGTATGGAGTACGCTCCAACAATGGACACTTAACTGACTGAACTGAAATTTCTAATCAGTGTCACTGATTTGACCCCTTCTCTTTGAAGTCTCCACCAAATGAATGATTCATTTGTCAAAATGGCCCATCACTAAAGCCTCATTTGTGGAAGTAAAAAATAATTTACAGAAAGGCACAAGATCACCTGACAAGGGCAGCAGTACTTTGAAAGGTATGAGAGCTTCTTAATGAGCAATAAAAAGAGTGAGAGATGATAATAAGGTGTAAAATGTATTCGGTTGCACTTGCTATCTTCTTACACCCTTCTCTCTTCACTCTCTTATTCTCTCTCCTTCTCCCATCTCTCACTGGTAACACTGGTCCCCCAAAGTGACATAACGAAGAAGATTTACCATAAACTGTGAGGCAGACAGGATTTTTGAGAGGTGCAAGAGGGAAAGGACCTTTGCCACTTATTATTACCATGCCTCCTTACTTCTCTCATTGCAGTAGCTCTCGTTTTATCTTCAAAGCAATCTGTGAGTGTCTGTGATGTGTTCTAATGACTCTCGTTTAGGGCCTGCTGAAGCAGTTTCATCATCCCAAAGTGTTTTGTGAGATGACTGGTCCCAGACAGATACAGATACAGAGGGAGCCAGAGAGAGGATAGAAGCAGTCATACCTCATTTAACAGATTGTCACTCTGCTTTTAATATTCAAAAATACAGTCAGTAACATGAGCATTGGGAGGCTGCGTGAGTGGCTTAGGGACTAACAAAGCTGATCCTGTTTTCACAGAGTATGACGACAGTTGCAGTTTTTATTTTTTAGACTTAAGTCTTAACAATACAATTTATGGGAGTATAATGATCTTAGCTTTATTTGTCCTATTTACCATTTACATATTGCTCAATGTTTATGAAATAATTATACCTTTTACATAGCTAGTGTCAGTATGACATATATTGAAGGTACATAAGGGGATATTTGAAGTTGTTCAGCTATTAAAACACCCAGTGCTGCAATGTGGCAGCACTGGGTGTACTGGAGTATGTTGAGGCCATAAGTCGTATCCATATCTGGTTTAACATCCAGCGTGACCAAAATCAAATTCCACTCCGTCAGCTGTCAGTTCAAGAAGTAATATGCAGGAGTTTCACTGCTCCGTTGCACAACTATGACCATGTTCCGTCTGCAGGGAGTTGGTAGGATATTTGATCAATACCAAATGGCAAAATAATTATATAGATGTGCTGAGATTTCTAAAACATGGATCCAGTCCCACATTTCTGTATGCTATGTCTGGAAACTCTCCATGCAAGATGCAAGATGACAACCAGGTCTGTGTCTGATTCACACCTATAGCAGATGTCACATGAATGTCTCTGTCAGTTGTCATGGTCACATTACTTCATAAGTAAGCACAGTGCCACAGGGTGTCTTGTGTACAAAGACTAAAATCCTTACCATGAACCAAAAAAAACAAACAGAAAACAAATAACAGTTCATAATTATCACTGTTGTATTTTTTCAGAGAATGTGACAGAGCTGTTTGTGTCAGTTACATGTCAGTTCAGCTTGAGGGGGTGAAAAAGGTGGGACGAAACAGAGCTGAGCCATAGATTTGTCTGGAGGGGGACTGCTAGTATTTTCTGATTCATATTTGTGGCCAGCAGCCACTGAGAGAGGTCATAATGTCCCTCTCAGTTACATTGGAAGGATTGTTTTCAGTCTGTTTGTTAAGGAGCTACAGTTGCACTGTATTACATGGTTGTTACACAATACGTGAGATCTGACGACTTCATATACAGACTTGTTTGTAGTCACAGAAATACACCTTCTGGCTTCAGTGCCTCCATTTTCCCCTCCCATCCTCAGAGGAGATAAGCATGGACACATTTACAAATGACTGCTCGCGTTCCCTCTCTCGCTCCCTCTCCCTTCCGTTCATCCCTGCCAGTTACTTAGAGCAGATGCGTCTGCCAGGAGTGCAGTATGGGTGGCGTTTGCATGTTTGTGCCAAGAAAGATCAAAAAGGCAGTTGAATGAGTTTCAAGTAGTGATTGTCCACAGCTCTGCTTTGGATGCAGATCACAGAGAAGATAGAGACGAGCTAAGCTGAGTTATCCTTGTTTCCCCCTTCTTTAAATCCTTTCAGTGGCAGATTGGATAGACTCAGAGAGTGACAGAAAGCCCAGCCAATCAATAGACAGCAATCCATGCTGACTGAGGCTGAGTTGCGGCCTCTGTTCTGCTAGCCCGTGTGTGTAATCAACTGTGTGTGCAAGAGAGTGTTTGTGTATGATTTCTGGGATTGTCTCAGCCTCAAAAGTTAACATACTAACACACACACACACACACATATAATCACACACACACACTCAAATACATATACTGTATATTTACCAATTCTGCCTTTTTTTGAAGTAAATAAAGGTTTGCCAATTGCGGGGTCAGTTGTAATTGACACACAGTGAGATGCAACATCAGTCAATTCACACAAACACGCGCACACACACACACACACACACACACACACACACACACAGATGTACACGCAATAGCTCACTCAGTCAATTAGACTGTGCGCCTCAAACAAACTGAATTTGGCAGGTGCATAGTGAACACTGGCAAAATAATTTCAGTTTTGCAACTGAAAACCATTTGGCATTGATCGCATATGTACTGTAGGCACAACATAAACAATATTCAATCTTGTTCTTGTATGATAACCCTGTTATACAAAACTATGACAAATTGTAGAGAATTCTTGCTGTGAAAAGGAGGAAAGATGGTAGGTTGTCAAAAATGGAACATATTTTCCACCCTCACACATGCCAAATGCCAAACACCAAGATTTCCAAAACCACCGCAGATCAAAAAATGTAATTTAATCTGTCAAAAAATCTCAAAAGGTGTAGTTTTTTCTTCATTGTGGACTGACAAAATACCAAGAGTACATGCTTACACAACTGTTCAAACTCATACACGAGGATAAAAAGAGGTAAAAGGCACTAACACAGAGATAGCAAAATGAAGGATACTGTCAGCACTGAAGCTCACAGTGTTCTTCAAAGTCTCTGATACGCACGCACACTGTCACTCACTCACTCACTCACTCACTCACTCACTCACTCACTCACTCACTCACTCACTCACTCACTCACTCACTCACTCACTCACTCACAACCTATGGTCTGTTCTCTACTAATTGTTTAAATTGGCCCTGGCTCCCAGTAGATCAATATGATCATTTTTGTGTGTCTTGCTCAACTTATTTCATAATGCATGCTTACATGGGTTGGTTGTTGCTGCATTTGTTACACCTGCGGGTATATGTAATCAGTGTGTGCGTGTGTGTGTGTCCTGACCTTTTAGTGGCTGAAACATCACAGACATGTTTGAATGTGTGTCTCTCTCCCGCCAGAAGATTTATCATTAATTCAATTCCTTTCTTGTCTGTCCACCAAAAGGCACATACTTTTAATCTAACACTAATTTATCTAGGCTTGCGGGTGAGTGCTCCAGACATGAAACTGCTTGTCAGCTACAAGGGAGGAAAAGCACAGGAGATAGTTGACCTGTGGATAAAAGTTAATATGGATGTGTCCTTGTGTGCATGTCTTTCCATGTGTTCGTTGTGAGTGTCAGTGCTCGCATGAGTGCCAATAAAAATGAACATAGGTGTGTGCCTATCAGTACTTAGTCAGACTGTGCTCCTTCCTCATTCTATCACTGCAGATTTTGTCATTCAGGCTTCACACAGTGCACCCTCAGGCCACACTCCGATACACGCAGAGGTCCAAACACATTATTCATTCATCTGGGCTTGGTCAAAAGTGCACACCCACGTTCAGTCCCTTTTTCAGTCTCCATCTTGTCAGAAAAAGACAACCCATGCTGTAAGGCTGTCAAGCAGTAAAAGAACATCAAAATAAAAGAATAGGTGGTTTTCCACCAGTTTTCATTTTTATGAAACACAAAGGAATGAAAGACCAAAGAACAAGACACATACAGAGTTCAGAAAGGGTTATGGTGCTCAAGAAAAGCAGCAGTACATTAGTGTATTTGTTCTCTTAATTGTAAATTCTCTGCCATTTTTCAAAGCTCTCTGTGAGTGGCACAAGAGAGACTGAGAAATCAATTGACCAAAGAAATTGTACTGTTTCAAAAACAGCAAGAATTGAACAACTCATATTAGATGTCTAGCCACTGATTTAGCAAGAAATGATTAGCTCAGTATATATTGCGATGTTGCAGGTACTTACTCTTTGCAGTGTTTTATGATTGCTCTTCATTTTAATAACAGATAAATTGACCATGTTTAGTACTGTTGTCATTACTACCTGCTATATGCTCAGAAAAAAGGTGAGACTCTAAAAAAAAGAAGAAGAAAACATTTGGTATCTAGCAGTTGTATGTAGGTTACTCAGGCAGGTAGAAGCTCTAATGGGACATGCTGTTTCCTTCATCTACAAATCAAACAGATGGAGACAGTGAGACAGAGGGAGTCAGAGAGAGAGAGAGGTGTGAGCTATGGAAGGAGAGAAGGATCTGAGAGAGATGGGATTTAAACTGATAGACGGTGAAGAAAGGATTTTTAAGCCCACTGGTATAAATCACGTTACACGCAGTACACACACAAGCACATATTGAGAACTCAGCAGGCCATAGCCTAGTTAACTTTTCCCAAAGTGTCCCAAAACACTCAATGGGAAAAAAAGGATTGGGAGAAGCAAGTTTAGAAGTGATATTTTATATGGCTGCCCGGCATCCATGATGTTCTGAAGTTAGACCTTCAAGTTAAAGCAGAAACAAGATAAAGATTCCCTTAATAGATGAGGATGATGATGATCATAATTAAGATCAGGGAGTTGGTACTTAAGAGGATTATCCAATTCTTTTCCCCCTTGGCAAGAGCAAGGACCTTGATAACAGGGCAACTTTTTGCAGCAGTGTAGTTAGGGCGTTAGGGAATTCACAGAGATCTTTTTAACAGCATCAAAAGGAAAAGACAAAATCAGCATGGGTTCAACTTTGAAGGTGTAAAGGTGTAGAAATATTAAGTTTGTGATGAATAGACGTTTGGCAGTGTGTCAGGTGGTGTCAAAGAGGTTTGTGAGAAGAGCACAAACTGTAAAATGCAGATCAGAGGTTGTAAACATCATTTATGTTTTGTTTGTTCTGCCACAATCTGCTTTATGCGAGCGTGACATTTTCACACATTCAAAGTGAAACTACTGGAGAGATCAACTTCAGACAACTGGCAGAGGTTGAGACATTATAACTCCCTGAGCAATGCTCATTATAACTCACAGAGAAAACCTTCACATTTTAGAAGCTACATATTGGACGTTTTCAACCTTAAATAAGCAAAACAGGTTTCTGCCTAATTAATAAGTCAACTAATCCCATCGGCTCTTGTTTTGTTTGTATCATGGCATCATGGTAAAGGAATATGTTACTAAGAAATACATTTTCCTCAAAGTAGAAATGACACCATGCTCCATTAAGATACATCTATCTTTCCACTATGTTGATTTTTATGTACTATTCATTTGTGATGTATATGCTCTTTTTTTGTTTGTTGTTTGTTGTTTGTTGTTTATATTCATTCATTCATTTTCTATACCGCTTATCCTCACAAGGGTCATGGGTGAGCTGGCGCCTATCTCAGCTGACATAGGGGCGAGAGGCGGGGTACACCCTGGACAGGTTGCCAGTCTATCGCAGGGCTTATTGTGCATATACAATGATCAAAATCTTAAGACCAGTTAAAAAATTGCATGAATTTGCATTTTGCACTGTTGGATCTTAGGAAGGCTCTAAGTAGAGCTTGAAAATGCAAAAAGAAGAAATGGGAACAAGAGACCAAAAGTTGTGAGCAGGCAATGTATTGAAAA
>OMNW01018286.1:21397-83988 GCA_900303245.1 Selene dorsalis
ATAGGCTGTTCATCAGCTGATCAAAAGTTTAAGACCACAGCCTTTAAAAGCCCAAATCTGTGCAAAAATTTGGATTCCATGTCATTTCCTGTCAAGTAATCTCACTGTGAAGATCTCTTGATGGCAAAGGCAAAAAAGCTCACCGTTTTTGAAGGTGGTAGGATTGTTGAGCTGCATAAACAAGGCTTCTCACAATGTGACATCGGTGCTGAGGTTGGATGCAGTAAGGCAGTCATTTTGCATTTCTTAAAAGATCCCCAGGGTTATGGAACAAAAAAATCAAGTGGTAGACCCAAAAAAATCTCACCGGCACTGAGCCGGAGGATCGGAATGGCTGTCCGTCAAGACATGGGACGATCCTCGCGCCAAATTAAGGCCATTACTTGTGCTGACTGCAGCCCAATAACCATCAGACGGCATCTGAGAAGGAAGGGCTTCAAAAACAAGAAATGTCTTCAAAGGCCACGTCTCCTTCAACGCCACAAAATTGCCCGTTTGGACTTTGCAAGGGAGCACCAAACATGGGATGTTCAAAGGTGGAAGAAAATTTCATTCTCTGACAAGAAAAAATTTAACCTTGATGGTCCTGATGGCTTCCAACGTTACTGGCATGACAAGGAGATGCCACCTGAGATGTTTTCTACGTGGCACAGGGGATGGGGAGCTCCAGGTTGTGCAGGGGTGTCAAACAGCAGCTGACTATGTGGAGATGTTGCAGCAGGCATCCCTCATGACTGAGGTCCCTCGTCTGTGTGGCAATGACTGGGTTTTTCAGCAGGACAGAGCTACAATTCACAATGCCTGTCTGACCAAGACTTTTTTCCAGGAGAATAACATCACTCTTTTGGACCATCCTGCGTGTTCCCCTGATCTTAATCCAATTGAGAACATTTGGGGATGGATGGCAAGGGAAGTTTACAAAAATGGACATCAGTTCCAGACAGTGGATGCCCTTCGTTAAGCCATCTTCACCACTTGGAGCAACATTCCTACTAGCCTTTTGGAAACACTTGCATCAAACATGCCAAAACGAATTTTTGAAGTGATCAACAATAATGGTGGAGCTACTCATTACTGAGTCAGTTTTTGACACTTGACTGTTTTAGGAGGTTTTCGGGGGGTTTTGAGCAGTGGTCTTAAACTTTTGATCAGCTGATGAACAGCCTACTTCAGTTAAATTGTTGTTTTCAATAAATTGCCTGCTCCAAACTTTTGGTCTCTTGTTCCCATTTCTTCTTTTTGCATTTTGAAGCTCTACTTAGAACCTTCTTAAGATCCAACACTGCAAAATGTAAATAATTTCAGTTTTTTAACTGGTCTCAAGATTTTGATCAGGAGTGTATTTGCATTTCAAAAATTTGAAAATTTGAAATGAAACAAAATTTCACAAAATACTGTGTCACAAGGGCAAAAACTTTTCTGTTTCCTGGGCAAAATGTCCAGAGCCATTTGGTTCATCACAGTCTAAGATTTAATTATGGCTGACATGCTTTGGACATGGCTTGGCCTCAAAATGCTTAGCTCCCCAGAGACACTAAAGTGGTTCACAGCTCCCTCAAGTGGTAAATTAGTAACTAACAGCATCACGAGTGACCTCCAGTCTGTGACTGTGTGTATGTGTGTATCATGCCCGGGCATATGTGAGCATGAATGTTTGTGTGGCTCATCAAAGTGTTCTCTCTCTCTTGCATAATCAGGTTCACGCTTTCTGAACTTGTTCTGATGCGACAACAGCAAATCCTTTAGCAAATGACTCGGGCTGTTTGGAGCTAAAAGCCCGTTATCTGCCTCTCAACTTTAAGGCTGGATTAAAAGGAACATTCCTATACTTTTCTGTTGTCTTCCTAATAGCTGCAGACAAATCCCCTCCTACTAGCTACAGAGGACATGATTATTCGAGGAGTGCTTTAAGTGTGAGACTACCCCAGAAAGTTTCACAGGCGCTTTCATTTTAAATATGTAGGCTTGTTTGTTTTGTTGCTTTGAAGTTTAAGTGCACTGCTGCTGCTTTTGCCCCGTTTTCCTCAGCTCTGCTGCTATCACCTTTCTCTTCTTTCTTTCCTCTTCTCTCCTGATTTATTGTGCCCTACATGTTTCCTCTCATCTCCCCTGCTTCCTTATTCTCATTTTAATATGCTTCTTTTGTTCTCTTTTTTGAAACTACCCTTACCTCTCTACTCACCTGTCATCTTATCCATCCATCTCCTTCTTTCCTCTCTATTCTTTTCTATTCACTCATCATCTGCTTGTGTGTCATCTTTTCTATATTTCTCCACATTTTGGCTTTCCCTCCTATTATTTCCTCATCTTTCTTCCCCTCTGCTCGTACCATGTCCCCTCTCATCCTCTCCTCACTTCCGCTGAGTTGCTTATACCTTTTCCCATCCGCATCGCCCATCAGTTAAAAATTCCCTTAATCCCCTCCTCTGTTATAAAATATGGATCATGAATGACAACGCCACCATTGTTCTCATTCAAATGCCATTAAAGTCTCAGCCGGATTGAGAAAGAATGTTAGGACCCTTGTAAAATAATTAACAGCCTTATTAAATTTTAAGAGTTGGTACCGTTCTGTTTTTTTATGAAAGGTGTCTCTGCTTCTTTCTACTGCTGTCTAGACAAATTATCATATAACACAAGCTGGAGGGCTGTTTAAAATTTTCATTTGAAATGGAACCTATAGAGATTGTCCTCTGAGTTTGACGGGTGGTCTGAGGTAATAGTGAAATTGTCAAACACAAGTTAAGAATGACAAAGAGCCGTATAAAGTTAGTTTGAAATCTTCAATGCTATTCATTTTGTCTTACATAAAAATATATTACTGTATTCTCTGCCACTGCCCTGCTGTTTCAGAAGAATTATCACTGCTGTAGCTCAGTGGTGTGATGTGACTTTTACAGATTGGTGAGCAGAGCCTAACAACCACCACTGAACAGACACTTAACGTAGCACATGTACACATATTCGAAAAAAGAAAAAGAAAAGAATCCTCACTTCTGTGGTAATCTTCAAAATATTTACTGATGATGACACTCTCCAGTGATAGAGCAGAGAATCTGCATTTTCCTCTGTATTGATTTCATTTCCTGGCTCATCATTCAGACCATCGTTAAGAAGCACAGGGGAGAGAAGGTGATTTTTAGTCTTCAGGTGTTGTAGCATTTATGTACTAATGACAGTACTGCCATGTTCCCTGCTGCCCTGCTAACTTTTATAACCTTGCTTTGGTCACCAACAGTCATGCTTTAAAAGCACAAGATTGTGCAGAGTCATAACTGATGACTGACAAATGGTGGAAGATGAATAAAGGACAGTTTTGACCATAAATATACACTCGTATTTCAAGTACATATTCACTGCACCTGGGCACCTATCAAAGATGACAGGATTATTCTCAATCCGCATGTATAAACCTAAAAATATTGCCTCCTATTCACCCCTCGATTTGACAAGAAGCTGCCTCTGTCAATGGGACATCCAGAAGGGGACAGAAGCTATAGATACAATGTCTGATAGTAAATCTAGTGGTATTACATTACAGAATTACATGATGGATATAAACAGGCATTGGATCCTTTATGAGGCTGACTGCTCTGTTCTGAGAACAGATGTAAGAATATGGCCTTCACATCGGGATCTGTAAATTAATGTCTATTTTTAGCTTTATCTGGGCAAGCACAACTTGCCTGCTTTGCCCTGACAGCACATCATCGCTGTCGTTGTTTATCACCACTTTTTTCTCTGATATATTTTCTGAAATAGATCTTTACAGCACGCTTGACTCTATCAGTGCCTCTGTGCTTAACATTGCATCTTGTTTTTCCTCTGTGTCCCCTCTAGCTGCTCCGAGTACAGATGATGTGGCGCTGTACGTGGGCATTGTCATCGCAGTCATCATGTGCTTGGTCATCTCCGTCATCGTGGCACTCTTTGTCTACCGCAAGACACACCGCGACTTCGACTCAGTCATCATCGACACCTCAGCCCTCAATGGAGGCTTCCAGTCTGTTAATATAAAAACAGCAAGATCAGGTAAGGAATATCACAAAAATGACATTTAATTCAAGTTGAAAAGAAAACTGAAGTACAGCACTATGTAATGAGGTACAATAACAGCATGCGAATGCAGTGCAAATGTGTTAATGACATCCCTTATTTTTTTTTCTCTTTTGTTCTCCATTTGACAGTCACATTTCCTTTTCTCTTTTAGATATTTTAAATATATTTATGGCTGTAAATAATAATCTGTACATTTTGTTGCAAACTCATACAGCCGTTTTTTTTGTTTGTTTGTTTTTTTTCAGTGATGGGTGAGTTCTCTTTACAAGCCCTTGCGGGTTTATTCTTCCCATCTGTGCATCTTTCTTTTTTTGTTGTTTTGTTGTTTTTGTGTTATGAGGATTTATCATTCAGGAGCTCAAATGACTAACCACCACTATATCTGATGCTCCATAGAAAACACACAGTAAGGTCAGAGCTGAGTCTGCAGCAAAACAGCAACTCCAGGACTAATGAGGATATTGGTTCACTCCCTTCCAAAAAAAGGACAACATAACATGTGTTTCTCTTAATTTCTGGCATAACATAATGTGCACGATGACGAGTCAATAGGTAAATATATGCATGGATAATCTATAGACAGATCAATGGGTGAATAACACATTCGAGACGTGACCGTTCTTCGATGGAAACAACTACCTGTTCCGTCCACTTTCATGCCAGTATCATTTTGTTTCTCTCCTCTGCCTCCATCTGTCAGTGTTTGCCGGTTTTGATTAATCTCTGTCTTTACCAGAGACCACTCTCTTCCATCAAGAAGTCTCTCTGTCATTCTCCTTGTCTTTCTCACTCTTTTTCTACCTTACCATCTGCACATTCAGGTCAATCACATTTCCTGTTTATCAGCAACCTCCTCTCTTTCATCTCCATCTCCATGTCTCTGTCTTTCCTTAGCTATGTCTCCGTCTCTCCCATCACGGTGACTCCTACTGCAATGGACACCCCCTCCCTGTTTGTCTTCCTGTTTAAGTGGAGCCATGTTTCACTTTCTGCTGTCTGTGTTGTCATTTCTTCCTCACTGTCTTGGAAAGTGGATAAGACAACAAGAAGGATGCATTCACACACACACACACACACAGGCACACACATGCATCCACACACTTAGTCACATGCATTTGATAGCTTACTGGAAATACCAGGAATGGGCAGGAAATTGGTATGGATCAGGCGCCAGTCCACAGATGTCACAGGCTCATGAATTATCCTATCAGATATTTTATTTGTCAAAGAGGTGACAAGAATCACTGGGCTCAAAATTTCTAAAACCACACCATGAATCTGTCAAACAGGCTCAAAGATTCACCCATAATAGGCAGTAGGCACATTCGCCAACTGTTGTTCACTTGTTCCCCAATCATAAGTTTTTAATGAAATACTGCAAATTAGATCACTTCAAATGAAAATGCTCACACTGGTATTCAGACTACTTCATAATCATCATTGGCATTGTAACACAGGATCACATCTACATAGATTTTGTGTCAATCTAGTTTAGTGATATCTGCAAACTACGTGTCTGCACAATTTCAACAGGACATTCAAACCATTCAGGGTGTGTGTTTATGTGGTCAGTTGTGGGTGTACCTGGACGATTAAAATTCACGTCGTGGCATACAGTAAAAAACGGATGGATGAGGATGCAATGCAAATTGTTAAACAGCAAGTGTGTATGTGTGTGTGCGCATGTGTGTGTGTGTCCGTGTGCATGTACAAGGGTGAATATCTTTGTCTGTGTGGTGATTTTATCAGTTTAGTATTAGGATGCTTGTCACTCTGCGCTGAGGGACCATCTCCAATTACTATTAATGAAGAATTATGTCCCTGCAATCTCTCTCTCGCTGACTTTCTGACTCTCTCGCGGGCTCTCTTTGACTTTCTGACTCTCTCGCAGGCTCTCTTTGACTTTCTGACTCTCTCTCTCTCTCACACACACACATACACCCCCTTCCCCCCACCTCTCTCTCTCTCTGTGGCTTTCCATTAACTGTTAATTAAATTTCAGCAGGGATGATTTGGCAGGAATACCCACTGGCTTTAAGGGTAAACAGCCTGGTGATAGAGAGAGGAAGAGAGTGATAGGTGACAGATGTGTGTGTGTGTGTGTGTGTGTGTGTGTGTGTGTGGTGGTGGTGGTGGTGGGGGGTGATAATGAGGGATTTTCAAATTAAAATAGATGGGTTCTTGGAGGGAACAACAGGATTTCACGCTCTACGACCAAAAGGAGGGGAAAAAAAGGCCGGTGTGAACAAAACTGGGAATGTCCTCAGCAGGTAACTGGCCCTCCTGTGATGCCAGTGTGAATTAAATCTTGACTATTTGTTTTGTTGCTCCTTTGAAGGGTGAGTTGTTTTTATAGAAGCACCATTCATTGTTTTTAAAGCCCTGTACATAAATTGTGTTTAAGTCAGAAGGATAGATAGCTCCTTTGAAGTGACTTGAGCCCAATGTATTATGTATCATTATTATTATTGCTGTTGTTATAATCGATATCACTAACCAATTACCTAAAAGGAAATGAGGTTACGGTGGCAGATGGAACAAACTTGCCATTGCCATTAAAGCATTTCCAATAATTTCATACTTGATACTTGAGTACAAGAACGTGTTATTTAGAGTTTCCTGCGAAAGATCAATATTTTGTCCAAGGAAGAACTCATTAAAAGCACCACAGTATCTAATTCACCAAAGTCTGGAGTGTCAAGAGCAGAGTGATCGCTAAAGCTAGAGAAGAGGTAGTTGCATCTCATTACTAAAATAACCATACTGTAGACGAGCTGAGTATTGCATGCATATGGGTTATCATACTGTTCTGATTAGCAGCCACCATGTTCCTGCAGTTGCCTCCTGGCTTACACTCACCTTTCCATGATGAGCACAGAAGGGAATCTAAGAAAGATTTGCCGATCAATCCCTACTGACATGTAATCGCCACATAATATATGTAACACATATTTGTGGTATGTGCATGTAGGAGCAGATATGCTACGTGCTATTGGTAGGCAAGACATATTTTTTTCATGTGTGAGCATCTGTACTGCCTGTACAGTGTGTGTGTGTGTTTGTATGTTTAAGTGGGACACTTCATTGTTTTGCTCGCAAAACATGACAAGTGTAAAGATAACACCATTAGCAGACATCAGCTGTGACAAGTGGAGAATCTACTCAGTTCAGCCTCAATTCATATCTGACCCAGCAGTTTTCCACTGATAAGTTCATTCTGAGAATATAATAAATATCTTAAACAATGTGCACTACGACATCCTCAGTTGGTCTGGTAGGACTAGTTGTGCAACTGACATACAGGCTTCACTTTGAATACTTCACTACATACTGATGCTGCCTTTAATTGAAAAAAAAAATGCAAATGTACCATTCTCCTGTAGTTTGCCAGTTCAGCAAAAGATGCATCATCATTCTCGCTTTTGGTAATTCAGTTTCTTTGAGAGATGATAAATGATGTTATCATTTGATTGATGATTGCAATCAAACAACACAGGAATGATCAATTAAAACGCACTTGTAAGTGAGTAAAACTATAAAACAAACAGCATTGCACAACAACAAATGAAATATAAATGAAAGCCAGAGTGTGGTCAGGGAAGCCCACACGATGACAGTCGAAAGGCTTGAGAAGAGGGTTTGACTGAAGAAATGAATTTGTTTGTGGGAACCCATTCCACAGTCTAAGTCTAACAACTGAAAATGCCACATCAGATTTTGGTTTTGAGCGGGGTGTGTGGAGCGCAGAGCAGTGAGTCAGACGTGCAACTTGTGGAGGTTCAGAGCTTTGAAAAAACAAATGAAAGAATCTTAAAGTCAGTTCTATATTTCACTGGTAACCAGTGATGAGAGGCCAGTACAGGGGAGATACAGTCTCTCCTCTCGGTGCCAGTGAGGACTCGTCTCTGCTGAAGCTCCAGGCAACTGACTGATTCAGAATAGCAGAAGAAGGTTTTGGTTCATACACTGATTTACAAGGTTAGCTTGAATATTTCATGATGAACACTGTGTATTGTTTTTTTCATTCTATTTTAGATAAAGTACATGTATACTCACATCATGATATTAGCATAATGAAGGCAAAAAGACTTTGCAGAAAGCAGTACATACAATGTAACATAACTATCTCCAATACTCAGATCTGTCTTAACAATCATTACTGTCAGTGAACACGACGTGCTAATGTGTGCAGCAGGTCTTGTCACTCACTTTTGAGTCCTGACACAGTTTGCGTTTTAAAAATAGACAGTGATGTGATTAGAGCGTGGCAACCTCTTTGATTCTGCGGGTGAAGTCAGAGTTGCTGACAACAGTTTGAAGAGCTTAAAGCGTGGCATCGAGCCATACTGTCATTATACATTAGAAACAAAGCGAGGTCAAATGAGGAATATGTGAGTTTGTGTTCTCAGAATTAAATATGAACTAAACCAACACAAGTTTCAACGCCGATGAGATGAGGTCCAAGCATCGACTTCAAAATATGCGCACATTTTCCCTCGCTCCCTCTCCTGCTGTCTCTTTCCTTCCCCCCTCTCTTTTTCTGTGCAGGATCCATGACCAGTCCTTGATCCAGGTCATGCCCCTGTGTACTGCAGTGTATCATACCAGACACTGATACCTTATCAGCAGCCTTGCCTACCCTCGTCTTACTCCCCTTATTCCTGCTCACTGATCTTGCTACAAGATCTACACGTCTCATACTGCAGTCATGTGTTTTCATACCACTGAGGATATGAAGCATTTGAAGCGTTAGCCTCCCTGCTTCCTCCCTGTTTCAGACGTGATCTCTGACCACGTTTGCTTTTAGCTGAACACTTGTGGATTCATATAAAAATCCTTTCTAAAATCCAAAATTTTGCCCTTTCATTAACTCCTTGTCTTTTCTCCATCATCACTCTGTCTCTCCAGCTGATCTACTGACAGCTCCTCCTGACTTGACGAATGCGGCTGCCATGTATCGTGGTCCAGTTTACGCCCTCCACGATGTGTCAGATAAAATCCCGATGACCAACTCCCCTCTCTTGGATCCTCTTCCCAACTTGAAGATCAAAGTGTACAACTCCTCTGGTCTGGTGACACCGCAGGACGACCTCGGAGGAGACTTTGCATCCAAACTGTCTCCTAAGGTAACGCCTCACTAACACTAACACCTGCATCGCTCCTCTACTCCTACTGTAAAGCCTCTTGTATGTACACAGGAGGGGTTTTAAATATTGCATCCTGAGGTGTGAGGTTACACTGCACTGCAGGAGCACAGTGAGAAACACTGACACTCGGTAGCTATGTATTCCCCATCACATAAATACAAAACCAAACACCGTCAGTATACATGCGGCTCAGTGCCCCAGTTTCCTCACTGTGCTGTGTAAACTACATGGCATGAATACCAGAGTCAGTTGTCACAAATGTAGATGAAACTGCCCCGTTTCATCACAGCCCCTATCCTTAGGCAGCACAAGAGCCAAACTGATCTTTTATTATGGCTGTTTTTTAATTGTGCCTTTTTGAACCTCTACTCTGTCTGTGACTGGCCTTGCCTCATTTATTATGGATTTTTTTTTTTTTTTACATTTACTTTAGTTTTTTTGTGTGGTGTCTTTCCTCAACACGATGAAGCAAATTCTTGTCCGCTTTATGTGGTGTCTGAGTAAACTGCTGAATGTTAAGTCCTTATTTTGCATCTCACAGTGGACATTCTGATGAAGAAATGCAAAGAAGGTCATATTTTACCATTTACCCTAAGGTCTTTTCATAGGTCTATTGTAAATCCGTGCTCTTCTCGTGGCCTGCCAGCTCAGCCCTATGGCAGTGCTCCCAGGCAGATGCAGATCTCCCCTGTTGCATTTTAGCTAGTGGATACCAAGAAAATATACTGGAAAAAAAGGAAAAGCACCATGATGAATGCAGTGAAATTCAAGTGGAAAAGGAGCATTAACATATTCCCCTTTCAAGCTTTGCTTTAATCAACCTGGCAAAAATGAATCTGCGCTGAATCATCTGTGCAGCCAAGAACTGGCCTTGCACACACGACTTCTCTGCACCTCCTTGAACTTTTGGTTTCACAAGGATATACTGTATCTTTGCAACACTTGACATCAGCTCTTTCAGAGGAAGTTCGTCCTTCAGACCGCACCACATTGATTTTCTGCTTATCTATACGTCCGTGTTTTTCGGCCTCCTCAGAGTGTAGGTGCAGCTTTTATGTGCCATGGTACTCATAGTATTACACGCTAACTGTGTAACATTTAACATTGTTAACAGAAAATACAGAGCTCATATTCACTGCCCACTCTTTCTAATGTTTTTTAGAACATGTTGTTTAAATTTTATCTTATTATAGAGTCTGAAGGATTTTGATGCTGTGCCATTTATACAGATCCTCAGACTCTTCTTGTGCAATAGAGGCATGATAGAATTCATGTAAAAAAGAAAGAAAAGATATCTAAGGTGCTGTTATATAACACTGTCAGTCAAATCCAACCTTGATTCATCAGTGACTTTTAAAAACTTCATCAACATGTCCACTTCAGGCAGTTTCAGTATGTGCTATGTTTTCTTAAATGCTGCAAGTCCTAATTCTCTCACTGCTGTGTTTTAAATCCCAGATAACTCAGTCACTGCTGGATAACAGCGACACCATGAACCTCAGAAACCAGAGCTTAGCCCGAACCCGAGACCCGTCCTGCACAGCCCACGGGTCTTTCAACAACCAGGGAGGACACCTAATCGTTCCGAACTCTGGTAACCTTAGTGTTCTGAAAACACTCAATGGCATAAACATAGATGGGATTGATTCTCATAAGCAACTACAAAGAACTTTTATTTTGTGTTGATTTTGGTGACCCCAGTGGACAAAAGCAGTAGGTTTCTCTTTGTGGATCCTGTCCCATTATCAGCCATGATGAAAATATAGTGATGAAATTGAGCTATTTTACTGGATAGCGTAGCAAAAACTAATTTATAGCCTAGTCAGGTGTCCCGTCCCCGTACGGTCTTAGTGCCGTAAATCGTTTCGTCCGGTTGACCGACCCGACCGTTGCCTCCCGAAGGTATAGAGTTACGCTATTTAGAAATAGCTTATCTTCCCACCAATGGCCTCATTTGCTGTTGTAGGTCATACAGAGACATCAACAGAAAGAAGAGACTTTTGCATATCCACTTAAACATTCTTTGTAGTTGCTTTAAGTATTGGGCTTCAGATCCAAGATGATTTTCTCAGTGTTTGCTTCTTAAATTAAGAAATAAGAATTCATTACATTACATTAACTGCTGATGATATTAAGAATTAAAGGAATTATTATAAATTTAAACAAGCAAACTGATCACATAAAGTAAGAGTGTCTCGCTACCACTGCACAGTCCACATACTAGACAAAACAGCCTTGAGATGTTCAAGAGAAGAAACTTTCAGTAGACTTATGTTCAGATTTAAAACCAGTAGAAAGGCAAAAATGAATAATATAGCCCTCTGATAGGAAGCAGCTCTCAGAAGCTATAAAACATCGAAGCACAATTCACTTGATGATATATTTAAGAGAAAGTTTTACACGGGTTGCTTTTAAAATGATTATTCAATTATTAATCATAATGATAAAGTGATAATAGCTTTCATATTCAATAATTCAGTTGTGCGTGGTGAAATTAATAAATCCAGGGATGAAACTCATTTCTGCCTCCATTCATCCTGTTCTCCCTGTCCTCCCTCCTGCAGGTGTGAGTTTGTTGGTTCCAGCGGGTGCTGTTCCTCAGGGTAGGGTGTACGAGATGTATGTGACTGTGCACAGGAAGGACAGCTTGAGGTAAACTTTGTCTCTTTATTTCACTGAATTTTTCTTCTGTGGTTTTTCCTCCCGCTGTTGCTTTCTGTTGTCCCCATTTTTCTCCTTATCTCTGTGTTCTTTTTGTTTTCGTTTTTGTTTGTGTTTCTCTCTTTTTTTTTTCTCCCTGGGCAGCAGCTTCTCAGACCTGTTTGTATGGATGCATGGGGAGGCTTTCATGGTGTGACAGGGGTTTAGGATGCACAGAAAGGGATGAATCATTATTATTTATAGTATTTTCTTTTCTTTTTTTTCCATACACACTTTCTTTTGATGAGTCATACAGCAGAGGTCAGTTAATGCCACAGAATTCCTATATTAAAGCTGGAATTAAAATCCCTAAGTAGAAAAATTGTGGAGATTGTAAGGGAATATTCTCCATATTAATTATGGCCGACTTAACGTCATAATCTCAACAGTAATCCACAGAATTTATTTAGTTATTCAGTGCTTCCAAGTTTAAAAATGTCAAGCTCATAACAAGATGTGTGAAACTTGCAGCCGGCAGATTTGTTTTCTCCTCATGTTATAGATCCAATAACTAAACACTGAGCCTGTGAAAGCATATGCAAAGAGATCACTGTTTCCACAGTAACAGATTAGTGAATATTTTTGGGATTACCGGTACTGAAATCCTGTTACATGTACTATAATCCTTAACTCCCAAACCATGGGCATGATTGAGGTAAAGCTGTCCTCAGGACATGACAGGAAAGGAGGAAGATTTGTTTATTCCAGTGTTGATGCCGATCTGGTGATTGTCTTTGGTAATGGAAAGTTAGGGGAAAACTTGCAGATGATAAGCGATGTAAGCGTACGTATTTTTGTTGTCGCTGTTAAATATTTAAGTTGACAGAGTCAATATGTATGCTGCTGGTTTACTCTGCCTTGTTGCGCACTGTCCCTTCAAAGTTACTTGTTTATTTTGGAGATGTGCTATCTTCTGTGCTCTCCCCACTAATGCAGCTAACCCAGTCCAGTGGTGAATTTAAAACATGCCTGTAGAGCTCCACACTTTCTCACTTAGTTTAGTTTTTTTTTTTTTTACCCAGTTTTTCAAATAACCAACTCTGTGATGTTTTTTTTTTGGCCACACTTTCCAGGACAGTGGAGGTGAATCAGTTTTGTTTATGAAAATTCAACAGCGTCTCAGTCGTCAGTTTACACTGGATAATCCATTCAGTATGCTATCAGCAGTTTTCATAGGAGCAGTTTCTTTAGAGGAATTTGGTTTCAGTCAACATATTTAACAGGAAGGTTTGTGCATCTTCCATTGTAAACAAGGACTCTGCCTTTGCTCAGTGGCAGCAACAATAACTAAAAAACATCCTAAAAAACAATCTAAAAAAATCTGCGTATCTGCAAGAGTAGGCGAGGAAACATGTTTTTTAAGAGTTGGCTTAAATAAACAATTTAAAGCATCAACAAGAACTGAGCTTTAGGAAAGTAGTTACAGCTTGAATCACATATTCCACCCTATGCATGCACTCTAGCCTCTTCTCAATCAACAGCAGTCAATAAGAATTAGCCCCCTCCCCGCAGCGTGCTACAGTATTTCCAGGAGTCAAACCTCTTCACTGTTCTCTGTCTTCATCTCAGTCAATAGCTGGCAAGCAAAAATCACATGGCTACATTGACTTACCTCAGCAACACTGGGCAAGAGGATGCAGATGCATGTGGTTTAGCTCATTAAAACCTAACCCTTAGATGTCAGTTTTCCCACGTGTGCACACTGAAAATATGTAGTTTCTCTATTTATGTGATGAAAGATACATAACATTAGAAATCGATAATTCTGTAATTCATTCAGAGAGGACCCTTGCGTTAGGTAAATCAAAGGCTGCTGTTACAGTTTGAGTCACACTGTTTTTATCTGTTAGCTTCTCCTACCCGATGTGAACCCTTCATGAGTCAATAATGAGCTCCAGCAGTTGAATCAATAATGCCGCTAAGGATTAGTGCCCCCCTGACACAAGGTGGGCTGGAAAAAAAATCACTTAAAATTTAGATCCATCTCCTCTATCTTTATGGGCTACTTCCCAGTCAATGCATATCTGCTGCAATATGAGGCAAGAAAATGACTGGATAATGGATCGCACAGGAGAACACAGCCAGTCATTTCCTTACATATTTCTCATGGTTAAGTATTGTTTAAGGATGTGGGTTTTACTTTTCAATTTACAAATGACAGCGGGCTAATAAATTCAGATGGAGTTCTCTATGTCTAATCTGGCACAGTGGAAGAGGCTGAAGTATTCTGTTGCATTAACAACAGGTTCCAGCACTTCTGCTGTGAAACGCAGGTGAATCCGTGACCAGTAGCCATTTATTTTCCGCCCATGAGCTGTGAACTACTGACTCCAGCTGAGGCCTGTCTGAAGGCCTGCTGACTACACTAACAAAGCTCTAATTGAATCTGTGCTGCTCTGCTCTGATCTGTTTTGTTCTCTGATTTTCTCATCTGCTCTAAGCTAGTCTACTGCTCTGGTGTAACTGTCCACTTGTCTTTTTGTTTTTTATTATGACAGCCAAGGTTTTCTATATATGAACATTATGACTAAACAGCACAAGACTAGAAGTGAAATCAATACAGCTTTCCGCAGTTGATGCTCACACTAATTGGTAGCCAACAGTGCAGCCCTACTGTCGCTCCTTTCTAAAGAATCATTTCACCTCGGTCTTATCTGTCTTTTCCAGACCCCCAGTGGAGGACATCCAGACGGTGCTGAGCCCTGTGGTGAGTTGTGGACCTCCAGGAGCCCTACTGACCAGACCAGTGATCCTAACCATTCACCACTGCGCTGACGATGTCCAGGAAGACTGGCTCATACAGCTGAAGAACCAACTGGCCATGGGAGAATGGGAGGTGAGTGCTCTGCGCTGTGTTTTGTGTTTGTGTGTCTGCGTGTGAAGCTCTGTACTTATAGTGGGCAGCTTTCATTGCCACTGCTTTAATCAGAACCAGTATCTGCATATGTGTTTACACTGAATAGATTTACACCTGCACGTGAAAAAATTATGAATATGCAGTCAACACACATACATTATTGTGCGCATACATTACTTCACCCTGAGGAGAAGTCTGTATTACACATGCAGTGAGTGAGGGAGAGGAAAAGAAAGAAAAGGAGGGAAATTTTGGTAAACATAAAGTGCCTACAGGCTAGTAGACAAGTAGGGGGTTGAAGACTCCTATCAGAAGCAATTTGTTATGCTCCTGCCATCCTCCTCTTCTCTCATCTTTCTTCTTATGTTCTATCCCTCTATTTATCCACCCTTCTCTCCCTCTTTCCCTCCTCCCGTGTCTCTCAGCATGAAGTCTCTACCTCAGCAATCTGTTACTCTGTGTGTGTGTGTGACTGGATACGTGTGCGTCTGTGTCTGTCTCTGTGTCCGAGGATGTGTGTTCGTGTGTGTGTATCCTTGTGTGTGGGTGTGGGTGATAAGGCTGTCTTGCAGCATCACTGTGTCTACAAGGCCCCCGTATGCTGTCTTCTGTTGCTTATCACAGCTCAACACAATGTCTCTGCACAATTAGCCATGCATAAGATTCTGTGTGTGTGTGTGTGAGAGAGAGAGAAAGCACAGAGAGGGTTGGGTGCAGACTGGGTAAAGACGAGAAAAATGAAAAGTGGAATTTCATCAGGAAGTCGATTTGTTTTTCTCTTATTTCAGTAGAACATCCATTTCCCATCAGAAAGTTTTCCTCAAAACAGGGAGAGGAAGGTAATTGAATTCCCCTCACATCAGGGGGGAGCAGCCACGGTTATGATTACCAGTAATAACAGATTCATACCATATTGCTTTCCTCCCCCTTTGTATTGATTCAGCGCATCTGTAGGAACACGACTGAAGGAACTGTGATTCCAAGCTCAATATTTGCATTGCACACTTGCACGCAGAGCTCACATCCATGCTGCAGTGAGTTCGCATCCACAGACATGCGCACGCAATTACTCACAGTCAAACACGCAAGCACAGATATGTGCACGACTAATTGAAGATTCAAAAGTCATGTGAAAAGAATGCAGTGAGTCTGTGCATCTTCCCTCAACCCAAAGAGCCATATGGATTTACCATAATTCAGGCTGTGACAGAAAGTGGTGGGAATGATATGAGCAACAGCCACATAATCACAGAGGGATTAAACACATTTCACAGACAACAGCTCAACGAGTGCCATCATTCTCCTAATGGAGATCGTGATCTGCCTTCATAGGTCATATGTACAAGCAAACATGCATTCAAATTTCAATTCAGTTTCTCATCATGAACACATTCACAATTTATTGAATTAAACATCCTGTGGCATGTTTTTTTTAAGATGGATTAACAGAATAACATGAGTACTTGGTTTATGGTCTTTTAAAAAAATGCACAAGCCAAAATAATTCAAACTCAACATCTTTAGTCAGATTTGCTGAAAAAGAAAGAATAAATGTGCAGTCGGCAAAGCTCTTCACACATCAGTGCTGTTATCCCATGGGAAAACACCTGTCTATAGCAACATAGGTATGTATCAGGTATAAACCGCAACCTTGCTTACACAGGAGCTGTTTGCATTAGAGGAAATGGCTACAGTTGTGTTGTATTAACAAACACAAAGTGGCTTAATGTCCATAAATTCTCAAATAAAGCTGGTCTTCAAATAAAGGCCAGGATTTAACAATCATGGTGTACAAACAAATAAAGGCTGGTTTCATATTTAAAAAAAAAAAGAAAAAAAAGAGGGGAATGAGATTTTCCAGGACTGTGGTTGACTCTGCAAATGCAGAATAATCTCTGTTTCCAGTTTCTCTGTCGGCACAGGGGCATGGCTATAGCTCTTACTGATCATAGTGTGTTGTTTAAATGGTGATACTGATACACTGTTTAACTAAGATGGGTTCTACACAGATTTGTTTTTCTTTGTGTTAATGTTGGTGAAACTCAGTATTTGCTGAAGGTGTTTCACAATAAACAAATTGAGCAAATGCTGGATTTGCTTTGACAGCAGCACATTGTTGCCATTAACAGGAGTCGACTGAAAGACAAAGGCTACTGACTAATATGTAATAGTATATTTGTAATACAGGAAAGACTGGAAAGAAAGAACCCATTTTTAAGAGTAGTCTATCTTCAGTGATGCCCTTTATCTTTGGTTGAGATGAGTAAAAGCTCAGATGGCTCAACTCACCCTTAAGTATTTGAAATACTGAAGTGCCAGTCTCAGCCGCCCATCATGGACCCAGCATGACTCTCTCAAAGTCTAAAAAATGTGTGACTCTGTGCTTTACAAATCCTACAGGATGTGGTTGTCGTGGGAGAGGAAAACTTCACCACCCCCTGCTACGTGCAGATGGACTCAGAGGCATGTCACATCTTAACAGAGACACTCGGGACTTACTGCCTGGTGGGCCAATCAATGGGCAAGGCAGCTGCCAAGAGGCTCAAACTGGCTGTTTTTGGACCTGTCTCGTGCACAACTTTGGACTATCACATCAGGGTCTATTGTCTGGATGACACACAGGACGCACTGAAGGTAAAGTATTGAGACTCAGTGACTCAAACCCCAAAAACTGTTTGGTTCAGTTTGGTTTCGATCTATTGAATTAACCTATATACATGCATATTGTGTACATTAGGACTTATCATAGACAGGATGCATCTGTAAGTTTAAATAGCAGGGCAGGTAACAAGGAGAGGTGTGATATTTTAAGCTGCTGTTGTGTTCTTCAGTCCTGAGAGGGATTTTGTTCTCTCTCTGACCACCCATGCTAAGACTCTTCCCTGCTGATTTGCATTTGAAAAATACATTATAGCTGGAATAGAAGTGATTGTCTGGAGTCATAAATAGAAGTTTCCTCACCTCTAGTCTTCTGGAAATGAGCCGAGAAGCAGTAAACAAAACAGGGTCAAGCAATGTCAAAATAGCGATGCTTTAGAATTCAAACAAATTCAAAGCACTGGGGAGACCATCTGATATGGGAGATTAACACTGGTAATTTATGCATGCGATGATAAGTCAAGTGTCAGTGTGGCACACAGCTATGCACACACTCTCACACACAACTCAACACACTCCCAGTTTTTACATTTCAAGCGACTTGAGCTGGAAAACAAAGTTGAGAGGTGGACTTTTTAATGATGGAGACTTTGTGTAGTATAATTGATCGGTTGGCGTTTCAAAGAGGAAGTCTCTGCTGTGTATCTACAGTAGAGCTGCCATGTAGGAAGATGATGGGAAGGAGGAATTGATTATTGTGAAAAGGCCTCAGAAGTCACACTGATAACTTATTCGTCCATCAGAAGATAAATGTGTGTGTGTGTGTGTGTGTGTGTGTGTGTGTGTGTGTGTGTGTGGGTGGGCGTGTTTTGCTCATGTAAGCGAATGCACCTCAAGAGCATGTAAATAGGTTGATGTTATCAGTGTGTGTGTGTGTGTGTATCATTATACATGCTGGTGTGTCTATAGAGTACAGATAGTTTCTTTGTGTTATCATGGCGTAGGCTTAGTTCATATACAGAAGTCAATTTGAAAAGGATGAGCAGAAACCCCCAGAGGACTGTGTGTGGAATGTTTTATTGAAACAGCTGCAGTGCAGTATAGCAAAATGAACTTCTTCCTTTCGTTCATCAAGTGGACCAAGACATTAAATGGGCAATATAGGTTTTACATTTAATGACTTTTTCTTATTTGCTGAAAACTGAGGCACAAAAATAGAAACACAACTTAACTTTGTTAAATGCAGTTCATCACCTCTCTGAATCTGTCCTAGGTAACGTAGTAGGTGGAGTATACAGACTCTGAATGTTACTTTGATATATCAGCAAAAATGAGAAGAAAATGTCTTACAAAATCTTAAATGATCAGAATTAAATTCACTTCTCTGTTTTTAAGTATTGAGTTGCATTGAGGCTGAATCAAAGTAATGGGAGTCATTTGATTTCCCCGTGTTAAATGAAAGATATGTTTCATTTCCCCACATTTCACAACACCAGGACTTTGACTGGAGGTGCGTTATTAATCAAGGCTGATCACTGAGCATCCAAATATCTCTCTTTGGTTTGGAGTGATTAGCAGAGCTAAGCTTTGCTTAAATCCAGGGAATACACCTACTGAGATGTGTGATGATATCTCTGTGAAAACTTTGATGTGTTTCAAGCATTTCACCGCGCCATGTAGCTGCTCCAAGGCAACATGTGAGATCTCACAAGGGCATCGTCTGCAGTAATTATGCCAGATAAATTAAAGTCTCTCTACTATGTTCAGGGCTATATGTAGAATATATAGTTAAGTAAGTGAGAAGAGAGAGAAGTAATTTGAATCAATTATTGTTTTTTGTTTTGTTGTTTTTGTGTAGGAGGTTCTTCAGATGGAGACCCAGATGGGAGGGAAGCTTCTGGACGAGCCAAAGACTCTGAACTTTAAAGACAGCACACACAATCTAAGACTGTCAATCCATGATGTGCCACACACACACTGGAAGAGCAAGCTCATCGCAAAGTATCAGGTACAGTATACACGATGTGGCACATGATCTTCAGACACAGTAAATGTGACTGTTTATAGTTCTACTTAAAGGATCTGTATGCAAGACTGTGGCCAAAACTGTTGCTGCAGTCAAATTCAAAAATACTGCAGTGGATTGTTTCCCCTCCCCCTCAGACATGAGGTTGCCAGATAGCCACATGCTAACCTCTGCCCTGCTCCAGTTTTGCAGCTATGGTGCCATGAGACTCGCTCGCAGTCTCCACGCCACTGGAAACGCAATGATGTAGTAATAGAACGAAAGTAACCGGATAAAGCTAATCTGTTAGCACACTGTGATAACAGATTATTGTGCAAAAATCGCATCTCCGGCACAATTTTTAAATACGAATATTTTATTGTTGTCAATTAGATCAGTATTTCAAATTGGCATGATACCTTACTCTCTAGTTACATATTGGGTGATTTTATGATTACTGGCCATACATTTCTTACATATAGCTTCTTTAAGTCTGTTTACTTTGGCCCTGGGGCTTTACTAGCACAGAGTAAAATATATATGTTCCTTTGTTAAATAATGCCTTTGATTTGTTTTCTTTCTAGGAGATCCCATTCCACCAGGTGTGGAGTGGAGGTCAGAGAACTCTTCACTGCACCTTCACCCTGGAGAGACTGAGTCCAGCCACCACAGAGATCTGCTGCAAACTGTGTGTACGGCAGGTGGAGGGAGAAGGACAGATCTTTCAGCTCAGCAACACTTTGGAGGAGGTAAGTCTGTGGGCATTCACATTCACGCAGCCACCAGACGCCATTTGTTGGACATTGTGTGAGGATAACTTTGACTCGCAATGGTTGAGGGCAGGATGGAGTACACACTACAAAGAAATGGACACAGTTAGACTTCCCTCAGCGGCCTTGTACTAACTCCTACATTGTGACGCTAAAGGTCCTAAAGTCACCAAGTTTTCCTCTGTCTGTCAGACACTCCGGGTTCCTGCTGTGGTTCTGCGACTCTGTTCAATCATTCATAGCGGGGCTAGAGGTCACACAACACGAGAGGAATAACTCATCTTTGATTTCGCTGGTCCATGTAACCGCAAAGTCACTGAATGTGTGTTTCTCGGTGTGTGCGCGGGTGTGGCCGTCTGTGGCCATGTGTGAGCCGTTTTGGTCGAAGGTCAGACAGTTCGGTTGGAATGTCACTGCTTTGAATTCTCCCATGGTGTTCACGGATGATAGCGTTGCACTTTAGAATTTTTTAACCCTTGGCTAACCAGGCGAGATGGATAGGCTTTTGCACTGCTCACTGGGTAAAATGAGAATGAAAGTCAAAGACTGTAACCTAGAGAAAATGCATGTACAGTAGTGCATGTTAAAGTAACACATTGAACCTCACAAAGTGATAAAAGATTAGTCAGTGGTCACCAGCTTTTATCTGAGCATCACCTGTACTCAGTGTAGAAGCTCTGCCTCATCTCTTTCCATTTTTCCACTCGTGTCTACCTTCCTTTGCACCACTTTCGTGTTATCCTGTCCAAGGTTATGTGCTAGATATTTGGAACCCACACTAATATCAATGAAAGCTTGATTAGAATATTCAACTTGCCAGAGGTCTCAGATAAAAAGAGACTATTTAATAGAGGCACTTTCTCAATTTTTGGGGGGAGGGTTAATATCCACATCTCTCTTTTCTTGCAAATACAGACAATTATCCTCCTTTACTTCAGACCTCAACTCAAGAAGCAGCCAGGATAGTTCAGGGCACTAAATCCATATATAGCCACAATTTTAATATGTGTTTTGCCACCAATTCTAACCAGTGCAAAATGAATTTTGGAGTCACTTATTAATTTTCATTCACAACTTGGCTGTAAAGTTGACATCCATATAAAGAGGTTGTGATGATTTGCTTCTGTAGCTTTTCTCATGCTGTTATTAAACTGTCACAAGTGCAAAATCACACATAGTAGAAATGTCCCATTCGGCAGTTTCCCTTCTAGCTACTGTACTTTTTGGCCAAACACACTTTTAGCTTGAAAGAAAATATTTTTCATTTTAATTTTTAAGTCCAGTTCTTTTCTACATAGGCCACACGTAGTCTTAATTAATCATTCCTATAGTCACATTAGTTGTTTGGCATGTATTGTAATTAAAACTGAGCAGCTAAAACAATATTCAGCGAGCCTGCATGTGTCTATGTGTGTGTAATGGGTTAAATAAAACAGTGTAGACCCCCACCCAGCCAGTGGTGTTGAACATGTTGAACAATGGAAAGTAAAGCAGATTTGAAACATTTATTATTTCAACAGAGGAACAGAGATGTCTCTTTGCATCAGTCATTCACTCTCCAGCCGCAGAGAGCTTTCTGCTGTAAATTGGGGCTAAGTAGACGCTGTAAATAGTAATCATTCACATCAACAGTGGCAGTTGTTGTTTCCCTCTGCCAAGCTACATTCATTAGACCGCTGCCTCTTTCAGCCCAGGAGTGGCAGATTAATGGGATAAAGGCTTAGAAAGCAACATAGTGAGAGACAGTGAGAGAAGAGAGAGAGAGAGAGAGAGAAAGAGAGAGAGAGAGAGAGAGAGAGAGAGAGAGCACTCGGGAACAGATCTTTGTGTTTGTTTCATTCTTGTATTAATTAGGAGACTCATCTGTAATTGGTCACACTGAAGGCCAGAAGCAGAGAGACGAGAGGATATTTGCCAGAGGGACCAAAACAGAGATGTAGCTTTGAGTCTAACCTCAGAGTGATCCATATATTTTACTTTTAAGACTTTTTTTTTTTTACTTTTAGTGCATACTGTTCATTGATCCATCTCTGCTCTCTTGTGTCCCTACTGCAGAAGATAGAATAGTACACCAAGTACACAACGATACACAGAAACCTAATTTCCTCATAAATTGAACTTTTCAAAAAACACCTGACCAGCTTCTCTCTGTCCTTCCAGGAGGTCCAATGCATAGACACATCCCTGATGGACCCTGCCAGTAACATTACAACCTTAGTGGGGCCTAATGCCTTCCGCATTCCTTTATCCATCAGACAAAAGCTGTGTGGCAGTCTGGATGCACCGCAGGCAAGAGGCAATGACTGGAGGATACTGGCACACAAACTCAACCTTGACAGGTGACACATGCACACAAATTTTTTATCACTTGTTTCTTTTATGCTTCCCTATGGTGTTTCGCTTGGTTTGGAACATCATTTAGTCATAACAGTTTGTCTCATACAGGATTGCAGACCATCAAGGTTGTCGTGTCTGAGTCGATTTCTATTACTTTAAATGTGGCTTGAGTCCAGGTAGATAAAATCACACTTTTGTCCCTTTTATATAACTTATTTTATCTCCAAAGGTCTCAAAGATGCAGCACATACAAATAATAGGTATGATCATGTCTGACAACATCAGTTGAATGTGTCTTTTCTTATAGTGAAAGACATTTGTACATAAAGAAAAGCATCCGGTCACTCACTTTCAGTACAGTATTTTCAAACCTTTTAGTAAAATACAATACTGCTGGGCTCCCCTGCACCTGAATTGTGAGGATGCCATTTTCTATTTGCATTTGACTCAAACATAACATCCTTAATATCTCTATCCCCGGTGTGTCTCGATGATTCAGTCTGGAGGTTCATTTACCAGCAGCAAGCGAAGCAGAGGCAGATATTGAGAGGATAATTGGGCACAAGTGCATCTCATTGTCCCGACAGGCAGCCAGCTCATGATGCAGTCTGTTAATGTGGGCACCGAAATATTCCTGATCAGTGGGTGAGAAAATGTACAGCTAGCCAAATCGTTGTTTACTTCCACGTTTCTGCTAAAAGCTGCTCTTCAAAAGGAGCATGATGAAATGATCCAACAAGGAAATACCGTCTTTTTTCCTCTGTGCTTTTGTAACGGCCGCATCATGTCTGTTTGACTTCAAAGTATGACTCATGCTTTGGCGTCACGGCCATCACTCCTCACACAACTTTCACAACTGGTGGAACACACACACATGCACATGTACATACACACACACACACACAAAGAGGGGTCTCAGCTACTGAGTTCACTTAACAGCAGGATACCCCTTATCACATACTGCAGACAGATGGAGATGGTGACAGAAAGAAGTGAAAAAAAAGAAGAAGCCAGAAAGAAAATAATGAAAATAGCTTATTAGCTGTTTACAGGGAGAGGAGGGAGCATGAAATAAGAATAAAATGTGCTGAAGGAAAAACTGACTGAAAGGAGTAGAGGAGTGTTGTACATGTCTGTGGTTGTGTTTAAACAGTAGCAGAGTGTGCCAACAGCACGATCACAGGATTTACACAGGAACAGAAAGTCCCGTTTTTATCCCCACGAGACCTGAGATTTGATGGCTTTTCCACTTTGAAGCAGCGTTGAGATCTTTGTCACAGATGGCTCATCTTTTGACTTTTCCTCCGCCCTAACCATTGTGTACTTGACTCTCTACAGCTGTAATTCTTATTGTTAGTATAAAAATGGATCTCTATGCGGAGTTGCTCGTATATTTTTATGCACTACCGGAGTTGTGAGTTGCATTTGATTTGCGGTGGATCCTTATAGTCAGTTAGGATTCTGTATGTTTTGTTATATTGTCTGATCATGTACAATATCATTTTTCAGATTAGTTTTTTGATATTTGCAAAATATTGAGATATGCCGCAACACTGCAGCAATTCCCTTTCCAAAAAGCAAAGGCTTATAAAAGGGTTTTGTCTGAAGGTTGTTCAAGGTGATTATGTCATCACCTGAGTGTGTTTCAAGCTTTCCAAACAGGTTGCCATATCCCAGCTTATATAACTGGTATTGCATAATGTGTGTTTCTCTTTGTCGTCATTAGTGAAGCTGGAGCATGTTTTTTTGTTTTTTTGTTTTTATCATTATGAAAGTTTCAGCAGGAGATTTGGATCCACCATTCCCAGACCTGTCCCCCTCATTTGTCTAAACAACTTCTATGTATCATGGATTTGACAACATATAGTTTCATTCCCAATTTGTTACCTCAGGTGTTGGATATTTGGTTGCTGCAGCCTGTAGCTTCGGTGTATGTTATAGTTTTATAGTATGAATTATAGGACATTACCACCATATTTACCATAACTTTTGTCCCTCTCTCTCCGTTGATTCTTCCAGGTACCTGAACTACTTTGCCACCAAGTCCAGTCCGACAGGTGTGATCCTGGATCTCTGGGAGGCCCAGCACTTCCCCGATGGAGACCTAAATGAACTGGCCGCTGTGCTGGAAGAGATGGGTCGCCATGACAGCAACTTTGCCTCCATGACAACGGAACACTGACAGAGCAAAATGGTTATCAGACAATGACAAAAGGAGACGATTACACGTGAATTCTCTACGGTTGATACTGCAACGAGGGCAATGAACAGCTTAGATGTGTGCAAAAGAAAAGTTGTTGCCATGGTGATTGAGTGCCAGTTAAATACCATGGTAATCATGCTGACATGGTAACAGAAGAGCTGGTGCTGGAACTCTATGCGTATCTTTATATGTGTGTTTGCGCAATGTTGCAGTGTCGTGTACGTGTGAGCGGAGGAGAGATAACCCTACCTACCACACAAACAGTCTATCAGGAACAAACAAAACATACACACGCCTAAAAAAAAAAAGAAGACCTTTTCTAGTGTAACACCAGTTGTTCTCTTGCTGTTACTTTATACTTAAACAAAGACAAGCAGAGAAAAGAAAGAGCAACCGAGGCAGTGACCTTGAAAACCTCTATAGGAATGGAATCATAAAGGGAGAGAAGCTAAACTGATTACAGAAGAGTGGGAGAAGGTAGATTGAGGAAAGAGAGAGAGTGAGTTAGAGGCTCTTTAGTAAGATGAGAGTAAACACAGAGAGGAGCTAAACTGATTACAAAAGGGAGGGAAGATGCAAACATAAAATGATGGAAGAAGCGGCAGATGATCATCTGAAAGGACAAGATGGAAAGCAGATAATGAGAGAGAGGGGAGATGAAGAAGTGATCCCACTTCTCTTCCTGTGAGCCTTGGCTGTACGTGTTTGCCAGTACAGTTTGTTGTTTTTATATCGTTTCCTAGGGAACGCTCTATGTATTCTGCTGTCCATATGTGTGGATCATTTCCTACTAACAGAATTCGCTACACAGTGACTGTCAATCAATGAATGGTCCTGACCAGAAACAAGCCCCAGATCACAGGTTTTCCTTTTTGGCTCACATAACATCATAAGTGATGTTTAAATTAGTGTAAGATTCAGTATTAAGAATGTGGTTTTCTTCCACAACACATTAAGATATCAAGTCGTCCACATTACAGGAAATCTTAGTAGTATTAACTCCAAGGCAACTGAACCTTCTGTGCACTTGCCTTTCAACTTCTGTCGCCCAGTTTCCTTGAAACAGCCGGTCTATTGGTGATTACACTCCTGATGGATGCAAACAAGTGTTTTGTTTGCCACAACAAATCCTAATTGTGATGGATTTGCTAAATTGTCTGTTTTGAGGTATATGTAAGATTGCACTTATGATAAACAGATAAACAAGACAAAGATGCAAAGGCTGTATGTTATTCATTAGATTTATATACAGTGTAACTACTAAAGCTCAATATACAGTATAGCAATCTGTTTGTTTGACTATTTTTATAAATGTGTGAATTTTTGTTCAGGAGAGCTGAGCAAAAAAAAACGTATATATATATACATTTCTCCAAAGAGGAGTTGTCTAGGGGAATTCCAGCTCTCAGCAGCACGTATGGTGAACCACAACCTCAGATCCAGGAGTCTCTCTGATAGACTGCTGAGGCTTGTTTCTGGACAGACTCCAACTCAGAGAAGAGAGACAAGAAGCAAAAAGGGATGAACTAGGAGTGTTTTAAAATACCGTAATATACAGAGGTACGATAGTGTTACGTGATAGTGAATTAAATACAGCTGATATCATTCATTACCGCGAAATGTACTCAAACATACTGATTTTACCAATCATATTTTAATTTACTAAAATATATATAGCCTGCATATATATATTTCTTTCATATTTTCGGTGTTACATCATCATAGGATGTCAGTTGTTACCTGCCATCAGGCAACATGTGATTTCATCTTTGATCACCACCATGACTTTACTGGTCACTAGCACCATCCAGTGGCCTTTAAAATGTAACAAGCATTAACTTTTTCTTTTTTTTTTGTCTGAAATGTGTAAATACATGATTATCATGGTCGTTCTAATGACCTTGTATTATCATAATATTTTTTGTTCAGTCATCATATTGTGTTATTTACCTTAAATTCTTTTGTTGTTGTTGCCATTTTTATGTTTTTATAGACATGAACTATGGGTGGTGGGGGATCTGTAACATATCAGTTAGTTGCCCTTTTTCTCAAACAATGTTCTGTCAGCAACTAACATTCCAACTCATGGTGTTCGTGTTGAAAAAGCTGCAATTTAGAGCTAAAATCATGAAGTGTAATATATTTGTGTTTTGCAGAACATCATTGTGAACCAAGGCTGGCTGTCAAATGTATGCACTGAACCCCGGACAACTTGTCTGATGAAAAGATGTAACTTCTATACGCAAGCTTTGAGGGGAAAAAAAAACAGCCTTATTTTGAGTGGCTTTTGAAAACTGTCTGACGCCCCTGGGGACATGAACTCTATTCAGCATGAACACACGGTTCAAAGGAAATACATGTAAAATATTCAAAACCTGGAGTTGAGATATTTCTGCTCTGGACTATGGAAAGACGCCATATGAAACTGAACATCAGGTACGTAGAGGAGATACTGAGGATATTGTAAAGAAAACCAAGCAAGCAGAGGCTGCATTAACACTGGTGCAAAAGGTCAGATCTTCACCTGGTTATGACAGATTTGAAACCTTGAGACATTGATTTCTTTTTTCTTTTTTCCACATCGATTTTTTTCTTTCTTTCTGTGCAGTCGGTCAGAAATGTGCAAGTAAAGCATCACACCTCTTGTACCAGTGTTAAACCAGGCGTAGTACACACTGCCGCCAAAATGTGTGTGTTTAGATTTTGGGCAGCCTTATGAACCAAATCAGAAAAGGTGCACAGTTAAATGACGAAGTGGATGTCTTGTGCGTTTGCAAATGTAACTGCTGATGTCAGATGTGAGGGAATCAAAGGGATAAAAGCCTAAAACATTAACTCATCAATTTAGTTTGTTTCAGAACAAAACACGAACCCAAAGGTGAGAACAATGTCTCTTTCATACAATGTGATCACCGACATCTAATTAACTCAATGGGAGAACTCAGATTCATACAAGATCTCATTTTTAACGAAACATGTTCAAAGAAACACCCAGTTAAGAAATTTAAGTTACAAATTTCTGTGTAACTTCACCCAAAATCTGCTCCTTGCCATGATCATAGTCTACAGTTTACCAGCAGGATAGACTGTTAACAGACAGTAGACTGATAAAGGGAGTATCCATATGAGGAGAGCACATGTATGCCTCCAGAAGTGATCCTTCATGATGTGAAAATGTAGTGTTAAGATATCAAAGTATGTAAAAAATATTTTCTATCCACAGTATGTACAGTTGTGTACTGTCAGCTATATTTGGCAAATTTCAGAATATAAAAAAGAGCAGTAAGGTTAGATACTAGTTTGTATGTTTCAAGTTTTTTTTATTATTATTTAAGTTTCTTTCCTTTTTTGTAAAAGCAGTGTCTACTATGCAAACTTGGCATTGGTTAACATGATAGAAGTCTATAACTAGAGCTGTCCTTGTAAGTGCATTTTTATTTTACTATCAGGAGTGATTTGATTTGATTAGTGCGGGGTAGTGTTGGTCCATTTTAGCTAATTCTGGCACGCTTCATGAATCTTGCTCAATCTTGCTGAATGCTCGCCTCTCTATCTCCTCTAATTGTTTTCTGTACAAAGTGTAAGAAAGAATTTTTAAGACAATTAATAAATTATATTTATAAGCAATGCTGAAAATGTCTCCTGCTTGGCTTACTTCAACTGAGCTATTTCCAGAAAATGGCTTTATACCTACATTTCACACATCTTAACTATAACAGCTTGTACTGTAAGGGAAATAGTCCAAGATGCAGTTTGTAGACCATAAATATATATACATTTGGTTTGCATACGTTGATTTTTGTTACCTTGTTTCTGTGAAATTTCATATTTCATATTTCATAGGCTCCAGACTCAATAAGCTGTTGGGTAAGGGAGCCTGAAGGGGAAGAAATTGCAAGAGAAAATCCTTATGGTGTCACTGTTTAACATGCTGTGGACTCAGCAGCACTGGTCGGTTGTAATGAGGTATGCCACTGTATTTTAACAAAGAAAATGGAGAGTATGCCTTAACAGTAAGAGGCACTCCCAAGTGACTTGTTAGTATGCACCTCATTCAGCCACCACAAACTGTGCATCAGCCATGAGGATGAGTGAAACACTTTATTGAGGGAATGTTCTAAACTTTTCACTGAATAAAAACACCACTTTCTCTCACAGACAACTACAGTAGGTACAGATTAAATAAGGCACAACACCCAAGAGGAAAGAAAGGGCATTTATATCACAACAAATCTGTCACACCCAAACCCTCAGTGGTGACTAGCACCCCATAATTTCAGTCGGCAAAGACCAGAAAAAAAAAGAAACTCACTGAACTCTGGAGGAAAGTTAAGCAAGGGATTTACAAATGGACTACAAACACTAAAAATCAGTCAGTTAGTGCCATTTGATGTAAATCTCACCAGGCACTGCTATGATGGCAGCTCAGTGTAGAAGCCCTCACAGTCTGTGATGAAGAATGGTGTCCAGATTTACCTGAAGAACCATGTTATATGGAGGCAACAAGGCTGGTTCAGCTCCCAAACACCTGACTGTATCTACATGACTTCATGGAGAAACTTGTCTGACTGAAGCTACGTGACGTTAATTAAAGTTAATTGTCATTTGAAAGTAGTGAGACAGCTGCAAATGGTTTATTGTGCTGTAATTTACACCCACACAGAGACAGGAAAATTTCACCTCAGTAATTCTAGTGGTGTGGTAGTTTGGGATGACTGTTGTAGGTCCAGTCAGTTTGGTCCAGCTGCCTGAAATACACATGTCCATCATCAGCCTAGTTCTCTGTAGTACTGGGAATGACTGAATGATAGCAATCCCCCATGATAAACGAACTGTGGTTCCCCTAAACTAACATAGTCACAATTCCACACATTTAAAATAGATCACTACATCATCAAGACATCACCGCTACAGTTAGTGTACAACAGTTTCTGCCTTTGTAGAATCCCTCCCTGTAATTGCTGCGACGCGCCTACGGATGGCACCGTATCACATGTGGTGCCGTTGTTTTTAATAATTTCATTAGAGGGCAAGGAAACACAGAGGCCTTTAGAGCCTCAATCCAGAATTTAGTTTGGACATATAAATTTTATTTTTCACATATTGTCTTAAAGAGTTTGAGTTTTACATGGAAAATACACTTTTGCAACTTTCATAGCCCACCACAACTCAAAAATACAGGTTTACCTTTACTTCAGTGTCTACAAACGTTACCAGCGTAAACAAAACTTTTTAAAGCCTCAAAATATCTTTTTTCTCCTGTCACATAGTGTCAGTCTTTGTAACAAAGAGCAGTCAGTTTAGGAGTGACAAAAATGTGTTCAGTCCAATTACAATATAAAGCCAGTAGTGGGTTGACAGTGTTTGAAAGGACGTGTCAGGCTGCAGTGGCAGATTGCCTTTCAGCACATCCCTTCAGTTCTGTCAGTCAGACCTTCATCTACAGGTAGAGTAGCTTTCACAGAAAGCAGTGATATAGTATTCCACTCACTGGTCAGTAGCCTGTTTGCGAATCTCTGCAGCTACAGTGCCAAGTCAAACTCAATCTCTGTCTCCAAGACCACTGGAGCATGTGAACAGGAACCTATATCTGGTTTTAGAGTCCTCATACTAGCCTGAAATGAGATTGCCTCATCTTTTCTGATGGACAGAACAGGGCCACACAAGGCCTGATTGTTTTTTATTAATTTAAAGGGGAACTATGCAAGTCTTTTTCGCTGTTTTGCTAACCATCCTCTGGGCCATGTGCATTTGTTTTTAACGAAGCCAGCGAAAAAAGCAATCCATGGAGCGCTGGATAACGTTATAATGATATGACATTTATATTTGTGTAGTCTTAATGGTCATAAACGAAAGATTAAGGGTGACGGAGTGCATTTGTATCGCGGTGCACAGAGACGAGAGCTGGGACACCAGGGTGGAGGCCAAGTACTGCACTGATGTTGCAAGTTTGGTTGATCACAATTACTCCGAAGCTGTTTAATTAAGGTAAAAATGTAGCATTGCCACAGGAAAATCCTGCATAGTTCCTCTTTAAGTTTTAGTAAACCACCATAGTCCTGTAATCTTTTTGTTTTCTTTTTAAGGGGACATGGAATGCAGAGTTCTGGGCATCTAGACTCAAAGTTTGCGATCCTGTGATCTCCAAAGTGATCTTCTTGCTTCCTGTCCCACCTCCTTTTCCAAGAAAAAAAGGTTTGTGCGGCCTGGACCAGTGCCAGTGTGATTGTTAGTGCCCTTGCTATGTGTGTAAACACACACCTGGCAGTGGATGCTCACAGCTTGATATCCTGTGACTCTGACATCTTGGCAAGTGTCTTTTTGACTCGGAGGGCTGTGAGGCGGGAGGCTGGGTTGTGAGCCCAGCATTCTGTCATCAGTTTTCCCATCTGTCTCAAACACTGTGGGGACAGAGTTTTATGTTAGGAAGGTCATACATTTGTGTGTGTTTGTGTATGGATATGTGTATGTGTAGAATTCTCTGATGTATTTTACCTCATCGCTGGTCCAACGATTAGGAAAAGATGGCCGTAGTCTCTTGATGCAGACCACTTCTCTCATGTCTTCATACGAAGGATCTGTAGGAACTAACTCATGGTACGGCAACTGGTACTCCTCCAGGATCCCTACAGTAAATAGGTTCACAAACAGCTTTATCAGTTCTTTCAAACTAGCTCCCAAACATTGAATGTTTTCAAAATCCATACTGCACACTCATGAAAAAAGTATTTGGGATTTTTATCTTTTTATCTTATTTTTCTGTGGTTGTCTAGAAGTTACTAGATGCTTGGGGTTGTTACTGGATGTTTATGGCAAGAAATAAAAAGTGTAGGTACCTCCTGAGACACAACGCCGAGCGATCTCCCAGAGAATGAGCCCAAAGCTGTACATGTCGGCCATGATGTACGACTGAAAATGACTTCTGTTCAGAGTCTCATCCAGAACCTCTGGAGGCATGTAGCGCTTTGTACCGACTCTGGTGTTGGGAGGGATGTCTACCTCATTGGTGTCACTGCCAAGTCAGAGATCAAAGTAGTGCTTTTAAATTAAAGATCAACTCTCTGTAAACATTACCGAATCCTTTGAAATAATATCAGTTTAAAGTACTTTTGATCTGTGAATATTTCTGACCAGAGCTAAAACTCAGCAAAACACAGATTCAAATCAAGAAAATCTCTTCAAATGATTTTAAATGGGAACACATGTCCCTGACACACTCACCTGATAAACTTGACCGCCAGTCCGAGGTCAGCTATACAGCAGGTACCGTTTCTTTTCACCAGTATGTTCTTACTCTTCAGATCTCTGTGAGCAATGGCAGGTTTGCCCTGTGTGCCAAAGATCTCTGTGTGGAGATGAGTGAGGCCTGATACAGAAGAATAGGCTAGTCGCAGCATGGCTTTATTGTCTAGAGTGGTTGATTTGAGGTAGTCGTACAAAGAGCCATTCTCGTGGTAGTCTGTGATTAGGTAGAGCTGAGTCCAAGAGCCAGTTCCTTTAATATCTGCAGCTATAAAACCTGCGAATGGGATGACAGAGGAATTGGGGGGGAAGAAAAGAGTAAATCTCTCCACATCACTGGAAGAATTTGATTGTGAAATATAACCATGTACAACTATATGTGCAATTCTTTAATGTTGTTGTAGCTTTTGCTACCACGGCTACGGCAGACACTTGTCAACTTGTAAAAAATTTCACCATAAGACATATCAGTTAGGATCAATCACAGAATCAGAGCAACAGACCAACAGAGTGTGTTCATTCATTGTAAAGGAAACTACTTTTAAAAGGAACAATTCTAAATGTTGTAAAGTATAATGTAAAAATGTTTTTCTTCTGATTTGGGGGAAGAAATTTTAAAATCTTCTTCTGAGATTTTAAAATAAAGCTTTGTGAAGAATCTGGAACATGCATGTCCTGTGCACAGCTAAAAATAAACTGAAAATAAAATCAAATCCCTAATTAAGACAAGGCAACATTTTAATTAAGTTAAGTTTTAATTAAGCAGCCCTGCATAGTCAGCAGTACATCCTCTAATCCAGATTTTTCTGAATATTATCTCACTTGCAAATCAGTTATTCAACCAATCAACCAGTGCAGGTTATTACAATTCAAAGTGCTTTGCGGATGATTGAGGAGATTTGAAGTTCAAATATTACAGTCAACAATGTCAGATATAAAAATAGCGAAGGAACAATAAAAACGGTTTCCAAAAGATGAATTAAAATACATAAAATTTTAAATAAAGATTTTGCTGTGGACCTTTTTAGGATGGCTTAACATCAACTCACCCCCCAGGGCAACTGAGCTCTGTGATTTGTGGATTCTATAATTGAGATGCTGGTGCTAAATTCAAAATGTTTAAAATATATAATGAGAACTGACAGTGGAATACAACATTATGCATTACAGCATCTAGTCAGGCTTCTAGTTTACTGGCAAGTGATCTTTTGCCCCACTACTTAATTACTGTGCATCTTGGGGTGTTTAATTATGCAAGCTTTGGTTTACAGTCTGTTGTTGTCTCTTGGCTATAATTGATCTGCTGTGGTGCCGAGTGCAGTGTGGTGCAAGCATAATGGCCATAGTCCAACTCCAGCTACAATATGGCAAGATGTTGTTGTTTTTTTATAACTGTTGTGCTTTTTGTTACAAAACCCAACATGATCTCCTATCACCATTTCATCCATCTGTTAGTCTGTTTATTATTATTTGTCCCTTCAAACCCTGCTGGGCACTGGGCACAAGGAGTTGTATAGAATTTAGACAAGGAAAAATGAGGCAGAGAAATAAATACATTGAGGCAAACAGGAGACAAAGAATTAGAAACAGAAATCAGTCACAGGACTTCAAAAGGTCACAGAAGACAGTCGAGGAGGGTGAACAAAGAGAAAACTAGTCTTACCCAGTATGTTCTCATGTCTCATTAAGACGGTCTGGTAGATTTCAGTCTCTCTGAACCAACTGGCCTCCTCAGTGGTGAAAAAGACTTTGACAGCCACTCGTTCTCCCCTCCACCTGCCCATCCACACCTCTCCATACCTCCCCTTGCCGATCTGCTTCACCATCTGAATCTGTTTGGCTATTGTTCTCTGGACCTGAGAAGGATCACAAGGTGGGAAAACATCAGTTCCGGTTTAGTATTACATGACAATTCTAAACTATGTTGGAAACTCAAAACCCCAGTGCAAGGTTTAGTGATCTTCAGGTGGATGCAGTAGCCAGAAAAAGGAGGAAGTTTCTTAGCAACTAGCATTTGTAAATAGAAAATACCTATAAATAGCTTTTTTCAAACATCTTGCATGTATGTAATTAACAGCTCCTATCTCACCACATGTGGTAAAACAGTGGATCCATGGAGCATTTTTTTTTTGAAGCAACAGGTGTTTTGGCTGCAATGTGGGTATCTCACCAATAGAGGGAGCCCTGAGCCTGAGCCAGAGCTTTGTGACTGCTCTATCAGGTCCTTCAGGGATTCTCCAGGGGGGATGTAGGTCTCATCCTGCTCCAGACCAATACTGTACCGAGGACGAGACTCTTGACGTTTATACCTGCAGAACATCATTATATAGCACACATCGTTAAAAAATTACCATCATATTTAAACAAGAAGCAATGTATATATTAAAATGGAGAAAAACTGTGCAAAGGTGTGTGGGGTTGTCCATAGTTTGGCGTAGTTACCTGAAGTAGCAGAAGACAATAATTACAGCCAATATTATGCTGCAAATAGAGACTGAGATCAACAAGGCCATGTGGTGGATCTTTCCATCTACATAGACTAGAAAGGGGTGAGAAAGAGGAAAAAAGGGAAGGGGTGTAGTGGAGAGAAAACAAAAGGAAGACATGAAAAAATATCAGGAAAGCTAAAAAAAAAAAGAAAAGAAAAAAAAAACACCAAACATCAGACACATTTTCTTCAGCTGCTCTTTGTGTTGTCAAGTTATCAAAAACAGTCTGTTGAATTTGCAACAACTGGATATCCTCATGAAAAATACACTGAATCAAGTTCTGCTGAAGAAACTTAACCTGAAACAAAGGAGGGTAAACAAATCAAAATCTCTGATATCCATAATAATAAATAAAAAAAAGAGAAAGTGAGAATTATACTAAGAAATCAGCCATCCCTACGAGTCACTTGAATGGACTGGTGTACAGTAAATCAAGTACAAATCATATTTCACTCATCAATTTTTCATTTTCTTCTGGCACACACTCTTTTCCCTCAAGGCCCCAGTCAAGAGTGGGAGGAAGCCCTCAGCCTAGTCAATGACTTATCTTCCTGATCCCCTATGATAGGGTTTCAGATTGATGACTCTGCCCTCAGTCTCTGCTGGGGCTTGTGATTTCCCTGGGAATCTAGGCTTACTGTCTCTCAAATACACAGAAAGACTCTCACACTCACACACAGAGTATAGTGTTGTACACAGTGGAGACCTCAGTGTTCTCTCGACACCCAGTGGGTTTGCTGAGCTCTATGCAGGACAGTTTGACACTAACTCCTGCTGTCTCCTCCACTTCAGAGGGTCTTTGACTCTCTGACATTGTCATGATATCTCTATCTCTGAATCCTGTGTGCTGTAACACCATCGGTCACAGTTCTTGGCCCCGTCTGTATCAATGTCATCGACACACTGTCACTGTCACCTGACAACTAGAGAACAAGTGGCTCTGTAAAGTCTTACTTGTGTTTCATGGGTGAGAAAGAGTTTGTGCAAGGATGAGAGTAGATGGATAAACTTACGAGGTGGTTTGAGCGGTGGCAGTGTAGGATGCAGGTTTTTGTTGCAGTAATCTTGGTCTGTGCAGCACTCCAGTGATCTCCTTTGACGTGAGCTCCCTGTGTCCTAGAAGACAGAAGTGAATTATGTTTCTCTTGATTATTGCTTAGTGCTTAACAGATTACCTGAATAGTTGATCAGCAGAGGTAATCACAGCAATGAAATGATTATTTATTTCATTACCATCTAAATTAAGCTGTTGAAAGTAAAATGTTGTACGTCTCTGAGAATGAAGTTACAAAGGAGATGGTCGCAAAAGGGGCACTTCATACAGATTGTTAGAGACATCTACTCACCCTACACTGAAACTCTGACCCAACCAGCCCCAGGCAACCTGCAGTCTGAATCGGCACACCTCCCTCCTCCTCCACCATTGTGAAACAGTAGCCATCAGTCCTGGAAAACAAAGTTTAGCTACAGTAAGTACAACCTACACTATCATATTTCTCACTTTGCACCAAACAGCCTTGTCATATTGCACTTGTTTTATATTTATTGTGTAGTGGTGTTGGAGCTCCCTACCTGCATGTGTTATTGGCTGAATCCTCTGGGCAGTGGTGATAACAGTGACACCACAGCAGTCTTTGGGAGGACGAAGCAGGAGCTGTGCTGCCACTAGTCTCCTTCCCACTCTCCACTGCCTCCTTACTGGATGCTCTTAGCAGCATACTGTCCAATATGTTGCCTATAAAACAGGAGATAACAGGAGAAATTTAGCTGGAAAAGAGACAGAAAATCTTGAACTTGCACACATGAATCATACATAATTGATTTTTACAGGGGAGGAGCATTGTGATAACATTGCCAGGGACAAAGGCTGCATTGTTAGTCATCAAAGAACCCATAATATCAGAAATATAAAAGTTATATATCTGCAGGTATTTCAGTGGTTTCATTATCTGTGTGAAGTGTGAGATGAAAAGAAAGTTACACTAAGATTGAGAAAGCTGATACACCATGTTTCACATTCAGTGGAACACGTTCCAAAATCCAGAACTTTTTCAGGCATAAATTTCAACTTGTATTGATTGATTGATTAACAAGATCCACATATAACCAACATATATATTTCCTTTTGCAATAAGGTGATAACACACTTTCAATACTCCACCTCATTTGTCCCCTTTGCTCGGACAGATGCCTTATTTACAACCACTGCTATAACTTGTATAACTTCTTCTTCTTCTACTACCACTCTCTGTATGTTTAGTGTGAGCCATGTGTTTTGGCTTTGTTCTGTCAGTGTTCTTTGAAATTAGGTTAAGATGCTACTGATGTCTCACAGATCTTTTTGTTTTTTTGATGGTAAATGAAGTGTTCTTTAGCAAACGTGCTATGATGGATGAATCCTGTGGCTCATATGGTTCAGCTCCTGTAATACTGCTGCTGCCTCTGTTGTTCATGTTGCACTTTGGGAGTCCAAACACCGTTAGCACGGAGCTGCAGGGCTGTACCTTCCCCTGGGGGGAAGAAGTTTAATATCTTTACTTCCCAGTCTTTGCTGTGCCGGTGTATGCTTGCAGGGAGTGACAGTGTCAGAGCCAATACGGCAAAGATCTGCTCTGCACATTATCGTAAGCCCATTCCATGTTATAGCCCCCTATCTGAACTGAAACATAATTTAACTTGCAATGAATGTGCAATGGAACCAACAATGGATCTGTTGAGTTAAATAAATCTAAATAAAACAGATGACTTGTAAGAGAAAAACAAGCAACACATGGAGGAACACAAGGAAACCAAACTGAGCTCAAACACCTGATATGGTGATATGTGTTCACTCACAGCAGATGTTTTTTTTAACTCTTACAACTGATACAGCTCCCAAGAACTGGAACTAAGCTCTATTCCTCTGTTATCCGATTTCAAAAGGGCACCTGTTTGTCACTTGAGGGAAAAAAAAAAAAAAAAATTACGGAAGTGTCTTTCCTTCATGGCTTTTAAGATTTTCATTCATTCCAGCATGATTATTGAGACCAGATGCTTAACAGCTGCAAGTGGAGATCTTCCAAAATAAGCACAAGTCCTTCCTCTATGAAAAAAAAAAACTACTAACAGATACAGAATCTGTTCTGCTGCTCCGTTTTCAATCTTTTTCAATCCAAGCTCAGGTTTCTTTTTCAGCAGATGCTTCTCACAAAGTCTGAGAATCAATAAACACATAGCATGTGTGAAACGGTGCTCTCTCATGAATGTATGAACCAACCATGTACTTTTATTTCTCACAACAACTGCTCTCATCGTGACTTTCATTGAAAGTCAAAGCACAATAACTCCTTTTTATTTCTAGTTTCCATACAGATCAGAAACTATTGTACATTTTTCAGTCTATGAAATAAAGAAAAAATGTTCATACGTTCCGAAATGGACATGGGAGAAATAGACAAAATCACAGAAGAACCAATACTGGTTGTGCACGACTGACCGTTTCTCATGGATTTTAGTCGTTCTTGTTGAGGGATTTAATGCTGGACAGTCCTCAATGAAAAGAGGCTTTTGAATATTGTGTAAAGCAAAGAAGCCAACATGTGTCAGATGTCATGACTGTGGGTCTTTCTTATCTACATTAAAACGCTTATCTATCCAGACAGATAAGTGGGATAGCTAAATACACTTTATGGTTAACGTGACCCAGCAGTAGCGTGGCAGTGTGACCACTTTGAAACTGACTGAAATGCACATATTTTCTGGTGTTTTAAACTCATGTGGCCAATCACTGCCAACAGCTTTTGGTGGGACATTATTGTTGCAGGGAATTTATAATGATGGCTTTTTAAAAGGAAATACTCAAGTTTCAATCTTAGCTTTAATCTCAACCTCCACAGCAGTACAATTACTGCAAATGAGGAACTGACCTACTGCACAGCCAGAGTCAAATTTGATAATTCTATGGGTATCTAATGAATGACTGTGAATTCTGGCAAATAACAGTAAGTTCATTCACTGGTCTGAAATCCCCATTTAAAATCAAATGAATCAACGCACTGTTTAGATGACAAGAAGCTGTGTCATGAAACACTGTAATTTACCTGCATTTTCTCCTAGGATATAGGACATTTCACTTTGAAAAACACCTTAAAAACCAACAAGCTAGTACAAACCTAGTGGCACTTTAAGTGGGGTGTAGAGAGACCCATTTCAAAGTCAAATGTATAAACTGATGAAAGGTTCTTCTTAGGGAGTGACTCCGGCACTGTGAATGGACACTCTCACAGTGTAAAGTGAACATATATCAATGAGATTATGATAGCATGCTCATTGGAAAGACAGAAGATAACAATCAAGAAAGAGCCTATCCACTGAAAAACAAACTGGGTTAGATGGACACTTGCAAATGTGCTGTATAGTTACAAGACAGTTATACAAGCTGTCAGTCAAACATTAGATAATAGGTGGTATCTTCTCTTTCATCTGAGCTCAACTGTCTTTGACAAAACATCAAAGAACTTCCTCTGGGGATAAATGCTTAAAGCTCCCTAGTGGACACACACTTGCAATAATACACACAAGTCAAAAATGTATGCACATGCACACGCAGGTTACATTAATTATTTTTATGATATATGTCACTAATATTTCATGCGCTTTGTTGTCAGTGTTATACACTTGTGTTTTATGGCATTCACGAAGCAGTATTCACAGACAGATGCCAAACTTATTAAGTGGTGTTCACTTCAGAAATTCGGGCTCAAAGAGAGAAACTTTATACCTAATAGCTATTAGAGAGATTAAAAAACTGTAGCTTGCTAGTTGTATTCTGATGTGATGTGATGCTTTAATTTTCTCCTTTGAGCAACAATCCAGGAGCGGGTGCTGTGGAATGGATGGGGTGGTCGAGCTCATTCATCTCATTCATGGTGACAGTGATAAATGGGACTATACAACGATTTGTAAGAAGCATAATGATGAGAGTTGTCATTGCTTCTCTTGCTCAAAGTTTGTCAGTGCTCAGTTCCATTTTGTTTTCCTTTCTGTCATCGATGAAGGAAAAAGAGTTCATGGCAGTAGGTTCATAATGAGCAAGTTTCATTTTGCAAGGGGGACTATTAATAAAAATAACATTTTTTGACAAGTGACTATTATAGTCACTTGTCATTGAGCATTTCCCTTTCTAAATGTCTCTCTTGTACACACTGATAATGTGTTGACAATACCGCGAGAGAGGGACGGTGGGGTTTAAAGGGGTCACATTAACAACTGACCGATTTGAGAGAAAGGGAGCGAGGAAGAGTAGGAGGGGGAGAAGAACAGGGGATTAACAAATGAGAAGTGACAGAACTGCGGGGAACTGGTGGGTAGTTTAGCAGCACACAGAGGGGACAGAGCAGAGACCACTGGCCTTTTCCACCCTCTCTTTCACTGTTCCCCTCCCTCCTGTCACTTACTCCATCCTGCTCCCTAATGCTCATTCACTTTGTGTTTTACTTGTTACTGTCCCCTCTCCCTCGCCACCTTTCCTCTTTATTCTATATTAATTCCTTAGTTAATTGAAAATGTACATTCAGGAAAAGAGACAGAAGGGCCTGACATTCACAGCCTTTCCCTCCTCTACTCAATGGTCCTCTTTTCTCCAAGACTTTTTTCCTCCACTCTTTTCTTCCTCTTTTTGGCTTTGTTCTCCACCTTACAACCACCCCATCTTCCTCTATACCCCAACCGTTTTCTCCTCTCATCTTCCACTTTCTTTGCCCCGTCTTCCCTATGTGAGTCCAGCGGATTGTCATGTGAGGCGCTGCTGTGCTGTTGACAAAACACAGCCTTTCACATCCATCCTGCACCTGGAATTGCTGGCTAGCTGCACTTTCTGTGTGTGTGTGTGTGTGTGTGTGCATGAAAAAGGACTATAGGGCTAAAGGAAAGAAAAGTCTCAACCCACGGAGAATGTTGTTACATGCTTGTGGCACAAAACCTAACTAGAGGCTTAGGTGAGACTACCAACCTAATACTTTCTGAATTATCTGATTTATACGAGCAAATACTACAGGAATCCAAGTAACAAAGTATGTTTCATAAGTTTTCTTTGCTGGCAGCTATAATGCTTTATAGCATTTTTGTGAATCTTACTTTAGAAACACCAGGCAGGAGAATGAGTTATTCTCTCTTTGTTAGCCATCTGTCTTCTGTCTCCATCTACCAAATACTTTGATTACAGAGATTTTTTTCCCTGTAGTCCTCGGGTAATGAGCATTTTTTCTACAAGCCTGTCCCATTTGTCTTTGGGAGGGAAAGTGACTCAAGGCAACATATTTTGCTCTTATTTTGTAAGTAGGTATTCTGGCTGGTGAGAAATATGTACACTGTTGTAAACTATTTCATAAAGAGACAATGCAGCCTTTTTAATGTACTCAGTGTGGGTCATCGATAGCTGGTAACACTTTGAGATTAATTTTAGAAACATTAGCATTAGAAAATGTTGCTCCTGTTGTTTGGTCCTTGCTGCTCTAGGCCCATGTAAAAACAAAACTGCACTGACCAACGAGGCTGCAGTCCAAACCTATCTAAGTGCCACTGATGTCAAAACATGCTTCAGGCTAAATGATTTGTGCTTTGAAACTGGCAAACTTTCCCAGCACTTTACTGACACTATAATTGTTTCAGGCTCTTTCACTAAAATGACTTTTCAGATACCAGTGTGAGCTTTCAGGTCTCCACTATAGAATTTTTCGGGTTTGATGGCAGGGTATAGGGGCCACTGTCAACACACAATCAACAGCTGTGCCCCTCCTCCCCAAAAAAGCTGAAGGCCTATTTTCAACAGATTCTGCTTTGTACAAACTAAAACACAAAAAGTATGAAAAAGAATACAGATATTTAGTCAAAAGGGCGAGAAATAAGGGATATTGAGCATGAGGTAGAGAGATGAAGCGAGGACATTCAGAGGAAGATAGACAGACACGGGGAAATAGAAAGACAGAGAAGATATTCATTAGTTATCCTGGCCATGTCAAACAAGGCCTACCAGAAAAGCCCTTTCACCGAGCCCATGTAAACACTACCCGCCTCCCCCTTCCACTTAAGACACACTCATTTGACAATACTGCTCTCCTGCTCCCCCCTTCTCCTCTCTAAGTAGTAGTTCATCTTCTTGGTGTTTGACAGTGCCGTCATTACAGAGAAAGAAACATGAAAGGTGAAAAGGTTTTTTCTTTTCTTTTTTTTTTACCTCCTCCTCCTTCCTCTCCCTCTTTTTCTCTCCATCAATCTTTAGTTTGTGCCTCTCTCTCCTCACTTCCATATACTTTCAGTGCCTGGTTTTATCTCTGTGCTCTTCTTCCTGTCGATGCTGAGATGAACCTGGCATTCCCACATGTGCAGGAATGTCTTAATGAACCCCAGTTAGTGACCTGGAGGCTGGATGCTGGGAAGCTGTTTTGGCTAAATTTGTTTTAAAATTCAATTTTTTTTCTCATCTTAATTGCTTATTTGACCATGTTGACTTTGCATCATTTTGAGATACAGAAAACTTAAACTCTTACTCTTACTCTACTCAAATTAAAAGAAGAGAGGATCGGACAGATTGCATTAGGGTAGAATAAGAGAAGGAAATAAGTGTTTCTTTAGTTTCTCAATCTCCAACTAATGGGCACACGGTCTTATAGCTGATGTATATATACTGGTGCCTTGGGGCAGGAAGGGGTTATGCACCATTACTCCTCCACCCCCTTTTCCTTGTCCAACTTTCAAAAGAACCCCACTCTGCTGTTTTTCTCCCCTACATAGTTCTTCCACCACATTGTTCCACATTTCAACACCTCTTGAGTCATCTGCTTGCCTAAAACTCACAGATATATTCTGAATCAAGGTTTTATTACTTCAGGCAGAGTGTAGAGGGAAATATAGCAACTGCCATTTGACTTTAATTAAATGTATCCATCAATCATACAGTCCTAAAAAAAAAAAAACATGCAGCTGAAAACCTATGCACCGATCCAAAAAATTTCTGCAACAGGACCAAAACTGACCACCAAGTAGGCTACAAAATATGGTGGCTACAAAATATGGAAGTGATGTCATGTGGCTTAGATGGAAAACAGCTTGCAAGAGGTTTCCTTTAGTCAGGACGGCACAATGAAACTAGTGAGAGTAGGGATCAGGGAAGCTTCTGGAGCTGCATTCAGCCCTTCAATCCTCAAACACAACATCATCATCATCAACAGCTCTTCAAGCATTCCTTCATTGTGTCACACTGATGAATGATGCAGTAATGAGCCAGTGCCACTCTCTGGTTATACAGCTGTCATCTGCCAGCTGTATGCGACGACCAGTGTGTGTGTGTGTGTGTGTGCGTGTGCGTGCGTGCGTGCGTGCGTGTGTGTCTGTGTGTATCCCTTTTCATGGGGATGAGTGACAGGTACACAGTGACAGGATCCCAGAACTCTGAGTTCAGTCCAGAAGGCCCTGAGCGCTCCCTTTGGAATACAAGGAAATGATGGTGTTGGCCCTTCGAGGAGTTGTGAGAAAGGGAAGCATAGAAAAGAGGGAAAGGAGACCAGCTGGTCTCTTCATCAAAAGCTTCTTTGCTCCTTCTCATGGCCATATGTGGGCTACTCATCACAAAACAGCCCACATCAATTCCCCGGCACTGGGCATCTGGCTGGATCAGAAGGCTGTGGCTGTGTACTGTAAGTAATTCAGATGTCAGTAGTTCAGAAGTGGCTTGTAAACTTTGTCTTGATTAGAAAAGTACCATCTAAAGCAAATTTCATCAAAAAGGGAGGAGCAAAAGATGCATGTAATGAACCAAAGCAGGTTGTGACATAAAACACTATTGTTGCAGTTAATGTTGAAGCTCAATTAACAGTCTGTGGTATCATTTTGAGCTTTGCATCACTCTGCACCTGGCACCCAATATTCCCAGCAACCTGTTTATTAATACATAGTAATGTTACATGTCTATTATAGTTCATCTTTTAAAAAAGTACATATGCTGTGACAGGAGATTTCAGCCATATCACTCACCTGATAGACACTACTGAAACTCGAACCAGTACCCGGAGGCATTGCTTAAATGTAACTGCAAAGAACAGCTGGCTGGTAAAAACATTTACTTCAAAGTTCAAATGTTATAGTTCAGTGGAGTTGATGCATTTCAAAATGTATGCACAGAAGACGGATAACGTCCTCCTACATCTCTTTTCAAATAACTGCAGTGGAAGACAAATGAAGCTAGAAGAAGCATCTCCTCCAGATCCCTTAAAGCAGCTGCTCTTTCGCTCTATGAGACGAATGTGTGTGTCACAAAGGAATGCTATAACATGTGCGAGACCATACAGAGTAACACAACATGTACAGTGCCTGGCACATTATCAATGTATCAGAGTAAACATAGTCTACTGTAATGCAACAAGGCCGGCTGTTGGACATGATACACATCCAACACTCGACCACATGTTTTTTTACAAACGTCAAGTATAATGTATGAAAACTATTTATGAACATATGAAAATAGCTAGAAAAGAAAAACGTATTTTTGTCTTTCTTTTTACTTCTTTGGGTTTTATTAATTTGATCTATTAGAACACAAAAATAACCAACACTCTAATCAGAAAGCTCTTCCACAACCAAACACACAACATCTGCATTAACCACAGTGACTGTGGCGATTACTGACATCAAATAAACTGTTGATGAACATCAAATAAACTGTTGATGAACGTTTACCAATTAGTTCCACTGGCGGACTCATTGTGGTGTTTCTTTCTTTGCGTGAGTGCACACCAATACATTTGTTCTGCAACAAATTCTAAGCAATTTTGACCTCACCACAGATCAGACATAAGATCCACAGCCTTCAACATGTGGTGTCTAATCCAAACTCATATTGCACAAAACACTTACTGTAAATCAATATGTGTGTGATCCAGTGATGCAGATCTGAAATCTAAACTTCAGATCAGGGTGTCTAATGCTTGACTGAAAAAGATCATGCTTCATCTCTGCAGTCTGTCAGATCTCAACAACAAATTCCTTAAATGGTAAAGCCAGATTTCACATGCCTTGCAAACAAAACAATAGGCCAACAAAGCCTCCCTCAGTAGCCTGATCAATTGTTTGCCCAAAACATTATGAACCACTATGAACCCAGCACTCTCATTTGAAAGACCAAACGTGATATACTTCCAAATGAATCCTGTATAATCTGAATCAGTTTTGTCAGGGAAGACAGCGTGTTTAGGTTATGATGCACACACATCACAGTGCAGCATTAAGTTACAATATACACACCCATACACTCCATTCAAACTTGGCAGCTATTTTTACCATATTGGATATGCTATTCCCATGATATCATCCTATCACTCAATGTTCCATCATGGTGGTGGTATGCAAAAATCAAGCAGATAAACTGATAAACAATAGCTCTGCGCTCGCCAAGTTGATAGTCGGCCACAGCGAATATAGCAACTCAAGTTTAGAATTCCACACAGTGTGTATACTCTTGCCCAGTAACAGAGCACACATGCACACACACACACTCTCATTAGTCAAATTTCCTTTTGACAAATGGAGAATCACAGCATATTATAGATAGCTTGCATTTTTGGGAGATGTAATATTTTGCTGCTAGAAACCCGAATCCAACTTTATCAAAAGACACTGATGCTATACAGTTACTCATCTCATGGTCAGCGCCAAATACAGAGACAAAAATACACCCTTTTTTTCCTTCCTTGAGGGCTGAGAAATGTCCCCACTTCAAAACACCCATTTTCTGCATCATTTCCTTAAATAAATACTTCGAGTGACACGCAAACTTTAAATACACAGCACAGCATGAAGAAAAACATTAAGGACAAACAACTGTTGAGTGGAGAGATGTGTAAAAGAGAGGAAGGACAGATGTTACAAATCTAAATGTAGATTTAGTCCTCGAGTCAAAATTGACTGAAAATTAAATGCTAATTCAAAGGTCAATAGTGAGTCTGGCATTTGTAAAAACCTTAATAGCTGCTGGTTCCAAATGTTCAACCCACAAGATTAACTTTGTTCATTTGGTATGCACACAAACAGCTTGATTCAGTGAATGTTAAAATTTGTTTAGACTGTTTATGTGGGTCACAGTAACCAAACAGACAAAATAACCCAGGTCATGCTGCTTCGAAGGTAATTTCTGGAATGATGTGTCGTAGCGTACTGATAAAACGAAGCAAGATAAACTGAAAATGTAGGAACTTTCAGTTAACTCTGTTGACCATAAGTTTAAATTAAATTGTGACAACTTTTTGATCCCCTCTGTCCAGGCTGAACATTTTCAGAAGCTTATTACCATGCATCTGTTTTATATTAACAATTTGCTTGTTGTTGTTTCCTGGGTTGTGAACCAAAGTTGACGTGAAGACTCTCAGTAATCCAGATCGTAGCTATCCAAGAAAAGTTAAATTGAAGGTAATTGGAGTTGCTTACCTGAAATTTACAACCAAGTATAGAGCCAAGCTACTGCAAATAGAATAAATAATGAAATGGCTTTAAGGTCACATATTCCCTAAATGTTTGGTTTTGATGAGATTTCAATTTTACATAAATTATAAACAACTAAAAGATGTGGTTGTCTTTCTGCAATCACTCCTGCTCCACACAGCTTCAACTCGTTTCATCCTGTACTAACATTTTGATTTATTTAAATTTACAATGTGCATTCACTAAATTTGTGTTCATTTTTATCTAAATGTTGTGAATCCCAAGCTCGGCCAGAGGGGTTCATGAGTATAGAGTCACATTTGTGTCAAGATGTGTTTTGGAGTGTCACAGCGCACAAAAACAAATGTGTATCATTGCTACTATAGGATTTAAACTTTGATGAGACGGAGAAATGCAGTGCCACTCTGCAGATCTGACACACATCATACAAATGGAACAGTCAGTGGAACGACTATAAAAGCTCCAGTGTGCGTACAAACACGCACTCACATAGAGTATGTAATAAGATACCAGAAACTATAATTTCTCTTTCAGGACACATCTAGCCCTCGGTAGGGGTAATCAAAACACTCTTTGTCAGTTAGAAAAAGATCACACACACACAGTCATTGTCATGCTGAACTAATAGTCCCTGACAATGATTGCTGAAGCTAATTAATAAATCAACAAAATTTGACACTGTAAACGAAAACAGGCCAATCTGTGAGTAGGTGAGTGCCTTGATTGTGGGAGCGCAGGGTGTGTTACTGTGTGCGTTTTTCTTTTTTTTTTTTTTATGTGCGTGTGTGTGTGTGTGTAGAGGGAGGGTTGATGGTGTTAACATTACAGCTGCCATGTGTTTATTTCCCAGAGTTCTGGCCTGTGGCGTCTCAGTCATCTCCACAAGCTAACTAACTTTCCATCCATTTACAGCCTGAATGTGTGCATGTGTGTACAGTATGTGTGTATATGTGTGTGCGCATAAAGATTTGAACAGAAGGGATATTAATGCATTTACTATTATTATGTGGATAATGTGTGGAATGTGGACATTAGTGTGTATTTATCCAACATCCATGACAAGAATACGTTTCTACATGTATCAGTGTGTGCAAATTTGTTTGTGTAAGTGTACGTGTGTTTACAGTTGTGCGCGACCCACTGTCTCCTCTGTGTGATTAGCTTCCCATTAACTAAGTCACATATCACCCATCACTGGCTCCAGGCCTCCTCTGTACTATCTCACTGGACAAACATGCTGTCGGCTAGACCCATTCGCACACAGACATACACACGCGCTTCCCATCTGGACACCCATTAGGTACCTATCATAGCGTATGATGATTGTCTCTATTGCAAAGCCATTTGGTCAAAAGTGAGCATACTGACATCCACAAATGACCTTGAATTATAGCCTGCAAATGTGTTCATTTATCACTGCCACATTTAAAGTAGCTGATTCCTCCTCCCTGTGTTTTTCACAGTCTTTGGTTGCTCTCTGTTCTAGTGATTAAGTAATAAACAATATAAAAAAAGCAAGCGGATCAAAAGGTGATTTATCTTAGATTCACACACACACACAGAAAAATGTAAATGAGGGGGGTGTGAGTGCATGGAAAACCCTAAGCCCTTATAGTCCCAGTGCACTGTGCCTGCAACAGCCAGCTCTGCTCTGCTCCGCTTCACCTGTTATCTGTCCATCACTGTATTGTCTTGTACAGTGCTGTCCTGAGCTCTCTGCACACACAGTGTCATTGATGTGAACCCTTGCATGAATGTAACATTCTCCTGAAACACTGATCTCTATACCCACAAATATGTGAGAATACCACTTTTACTTTCCCTGTTTCTTTCGCACACTTCCCAAAATCGATTTCTATTTACTAAAAACAACTCAGCCACATGTACGCAATCATAAAAACACTGCTTGTTCTTTATATTACAAAGACTCTCTCTTCCTCACTCTCTCACACACACACACACGCATGCACACATTTACATGCATGCATGCATGCACGCACACAAACACACACACACAACTTCCCCTGCTCCAGCTGTGTCTTAAGAAGTCAGGGCCAGACCGGTAATCTGACTGGGATAGAAGTTACTGGATCTGTATCCATTACAGGATGTAATACCCCTCAGTCCCAAACCTCACCTTCCACCTTTCAGAGGTCATTTCAAGACAAATTTTTCTCCTGTGTTTTTTTTCAGCCAAATGGGCCAAGTGTCACGCATGTACATCAGGGACTAAACTCAATAACTCCTGTATCCTCAGCTCCCGCCACCATGTTAGCCGTTCAGGTCCTGCCTTGTTAACCCTCATGGCTTCACACACTCCCTAAGCAGAGCTGGGTTTGTGACACCAGTTGTATTGATGAAATAATATCAGATATAAAATAACAGAGGGAGTATATCAAAGGTGTGAGTTTACATGGGGACACCAACAATTTGTTTTCAGCTGCCAGCAGCAACACCTTACCGCTCCATTTCAGCTTCACAGCCAGAAGATCAGTAGTTCTAATGAGATATCAGTTTCCAGTGAGGGAACTCAACACATCCTGTCAGGAAGCTTTGAGACTGAGGAGCAGAGAGCTCTACCAGCACTTTGGTAGAATGAATCAGCTCTTGTGATTTTTGCTTCTCTTTTCTCAAAATGTTTTTTTTTTTAATTCAAAAATTTCTTTATCAGCTTTCCAGAGGCGTCCTGAGAACTGACTACCCCTGTGAATCACAGTTTGAGTCCCTGCAAGACTAAACTGAATGCTTTTGAGGTGATACACCCATTTTCCTGTGAGTGACAATAAAGGCTAATAACAAAGTCACCCAGCACGGTGTCCACCGACAGAGAGAGAGAGGAATACAGAACACAGATTTTTATGAAAACTGAAAACAGGACAAATCAATGTGAGCTGTGATTTTAAGAATGGTACAGCACATTCACGGATCTTAGAGAACAGAGTGTCAAACGAGTGTGTCTGTGTGTGCGTGAAGGGATTATTTTGGCTACAAACTGGGTAGGTGTTTTATTCTGTTCAAACAAAACCTGAAATTCTGCAGAGAGCAACAGTGTCTCATTAGCGGGCAGTGACAAAAGCAAAGCAACTGGCAGAGCTTTGACTGTGAAAACTGATACAGCGGTGCTTATTTCCACCAAGGACAATGAAATGTAAGCTATCACGCTCACTGCTCACTTCCCAGAACTCACATTGAAGGCTGCAGGCTGGCGTAGGTGGAAGGTCACATCAGATCTGTGCATGCATGTGTGTGTGTGTGTGCGCTTTATACAGCGTGCATAAGTGTGTGCATTCCCTACGCTCTCATTTCTCCTTGACGAATAATGAACACATCGTCCTCTATTCATTCGCTGCAGAGACAATGGCCTGGACGTGTTGAAGGGCAAACTGTGACCTTCTTGCAGACAACACTAGAGCTGTCTGCTGCTTGTCTAAAACTTACAATAACTCTAGTTCACCTGTGACTATGGAACCAAGAAACATTAATTGACCAAGTCTAGACATCCATTCAGTCTATCAAGCATCCATGCATTGTTCGGGAGAGAGCGAGGACGACGCAGAGACAAACCTGGGAGTAAAATGCAGATAGAGGAAAGTGATGCATAGATATATAGTTATACTATAGTTATAGTTATAAATAAAAAATATGTATCCTCCGTAATGGTTACATCATTTTTGCATACAGTTTTCAGAAAACAAATATTTGCCTATTGAGTCACTGCTAATCTGTTGCCATGACAATCAATCATCTGTGTCAACCAGTGAATGAGTCTGTTGCTGGTCCAATCAATCATCCACATGTCAACCAATGAATAAACCTGTTGCTACCAGGCCTTGGGTGAAATGCTATGTGAATGCATGGGAGTGTTTGCCTTGAACGCACCTTGATTGATCTTTTCATGAATGAAAAACATTACACTGAAAAAAAAAAGTGACATGCGTTGTGTTGATTTTTTTTTTTTCACATTTGCAATAAAAGGTCTGGTATTTTTATTTTTCAACCTATAATTATATGGCAGTAAACGTTATGACATACTGGCAAAAGTTTGGGGAAATAAGTGAAGCAGAGAAATACTGTATGTTTTATATTTTAGGGAGCTCTCTGCCCAGATATAACATATCAAAAGGGATGAGGGACATGTTTCACTAACCTACAGGTGGCATACTTCTATTACACTGGTATTACTAAAGGACTGAACTATTACAACCAACACCTGACACCTAATCAACGACACAGCACATAGATCTTACCTTTGTCCCACATGCACTAGTTGAGCATAAAGCGTGAGAGGGATTTCAATCATAAAAGCAATAAATATACTTTTTCTGTCTAGCCAATATGAATGATGGTGTGAAAGACTTGATGGGAGAATAACACAAACAAGAAAAAAAAATCTTGGTGAAGGTCCAACTTTATGTCAGCTTTCACATATGTCTTCTTCGTTGGCAGCTGTTCTGTGGGGTGTTGGACAGAGCAGTCGGTGTTAACATGAATCTGAAACATTCAGGCGATTTTTATGTTTGTGTTGATGTGTACTCGTGTGCAACGCGCATGTTTAAATGTTTTTTTTTCAAAACTGGTAGTCCTTCCGAGACATGCCTATGAATGATAACACTATCTGCAAACAAAGGGGCCACCACAAAAGGAGGGGTAAATCAGCATGAAGCCCATAGGAAAGCCGACTCAACCGGTGACAATGACAGGAAAGATGGACGAGAAAGAGGGATGACATACAGCCAGAGGTCGCAGGACAACCTCAGCTCTTAGCACATTGGGTATGAGGTATGAGCTCTTGCTGGCTTAACTTCAGGGCTCCCAGCTGAAACAATCTCCAATGACTTTAAATAGACCGACAATAAAGACAGAGAGGAAAAATATGTGCAGGCACCATCAGTCATAAGAAAAACCACGAGCCCGAATTGTGGACAACTAACCAGAACACTTTCTTTTAAATATCTTCAATATTTACTCTTGAGTTGTGAATTTAAATGAGTGTACACAGAACTGCTTTGCAGGGGTTAAACCTTCATGCAGGAGACACAATAGAAGCAGAGTCAAACCTTGATGATACACATCATGACACTAAACATAACAGACTATTAAATCTGACATGTTCTTTCTCTTAACACCTCACCAATCACACTCCAGATACCAAACATGGTCACAGACAAAGCAGCTGATGTGGTTAACCGTAATGGTGTGGCTTCATGACAATATAACTCTAACTGTTTTGAGAAAACACAGAAAGCATACTGTAGATATTGGAAATGTGTTACAGGACGTCAGAGCAACTGACCAACACTTGAGGCTGAGTGTGAATTTGACAAAGTGGTCAGATAATCAATGAAATATTACCTTGCTATAGATTCTACAAATGCACTGTCTTTGTCTTTTCCTTTGTTTTTGTATAGTCAGTAGAAGTGCTACTGTTAGCTTCAAGAGGTTGTTGTTGATGATTTCATATTTATGTGATATAAAAATCTGAAAACAATGTTTTATTGGCTCTGTAATACAATTTTGACTTTTTGCTCAACCATTGCTCAAACAATAACAAGGTTATTGTTATCAGTATAATAAAAATACAACTCTCCTATGCCAGCTGAAACTGCAGTTTGTCAGTTGCAAAACAACAACCATGTTGCTGGGACTTTTCTGAGCTGCTGGCCTTGATAAACCGCAGCATACCGCTGTGATGCAGACGTGTAACTTTGTGTACGAGTGATTCTCTGGGATAAAACTACATACAGGTTGTAGCTTTAAGATCATATCTACATCACTTTCTATGTTTTGGAGCTGGTTCCTAAACCTGACCATCATCACGAGTTGCTTGCAGACTACAGACACTGCATAGCAGGACACAGCTTCAAGTCTCAACTTTCTAAAAGTAACACACATGCATCCACAGAGAGATATGAAAAGGCAGTATAGAGTATAAAACCACCAAGGCAGTTTGAAATAAAGAGAAAACTCGCAACTAGGTTTTCAAAGTGGAAATGGGAAATCTTACCAACATTAGTTGAGTTGCAGCACAGCAGCTGAATGGCAAAGCTGAGTGAAAACAGCAACACGAGTGAAATGAACAGCGAGAGTAGAAAGTTTGTAGTAACTCACCGTGTGCTTGTGCGTGAAGAGAGAACAGTCCAAGCAACAGCAGAGGACTCCGGCTCCAGATACAGAGAGAGACACAGCGCTTCAGCCTTCCTCCCTGCACTGGCATGGTAGAGTCTGCTGCTCTGCTCCTCTCTTCTCCTCTCTTCAATACACTCCACAGGGTCCTCCACTCACACTGCCTCTTCCTCTGAGTGTGTGTGTGTGTGTATGTGCCAGAGAGAGAGAGAGGGAGACGAAGAGAGGGAGTGAGAGAGAGAGGTGGGGGGAGTACTGGGCATGCAAGTTCCTCTGAGTGTGTGTGTATGTGTGTGTGTGTACACCACAACGTGAGAAAGTCCACACCACACAAGACACACCAGCAGCAGCAGCAGCAGTTGCAGTTGATTGTCCTCCAACCCAGTCTGACAGTAGCAGCCCAGCTGAGAGAGAGAGAGGGAGAGAGAGACAGAGGGAGGCAAAAGGGGGGAGTTTACTTCACTTGCCTAGTAGGGAGGGTTGACCCGCTCACACAAACACACACACACAAACACACGCACACACACAGGGTGGGAGGACATGGGTGGAAAGAAAACGGGGGCAGGGAGCAGACAGGAGCAAGATGGGGCTTTGAAAAAAGTGGGAGGAGGGTGAGGAGGATATTGAAAACAAGCAGCAGGATCTGAGGATTTCTGCGACTTTAACAGCTTTAAAAGATAACTATTCCCACTTTTCATTTACTGCTCGAATTCTGTCAGGGTGAAAGTGGAAAAATGGTTGATCACACTGGTTTTTGAGCAGCATTTCATAACTGTAAACTTGGAAAACCACTACATACCACTCAATAAACAACCAGAGTCAGTTACATTGTCTAATTAAATATCCCATAAACATCACATGCACTTTAATTGCATGACTACAGAACGGCCTTCTCTTAACTGTGGATATCTGACCAGTATATGTTCAGCAAATATATGGAAGCTCTTAAACAGAGTAAGTATCAACAGTGTGAACTGTGGGTACAACGACTGTGTGCAAACCCTCACCAGCAGCTCAAAGTGGCAAAGTAATTAAGAGCAAGGGCCTACTTCAAGTGTGCTAAACAGAGTGGGTTTCAATTGTTCATTCTGATACAGGAGAAGGCCAAATTGCAGTGTACTTAACATGTCCTTATGGCTAAAGTTTTGAGCCCAAGGTAATGACCTTCAGTAGTCTTTGCCTGAAAGAAAAGCTGGATCAGGCCAATGTAAAACAATATTTAACTCAAACTGTACCAAAGTTTGTCTTTACAGTTTGCGCCGGAATTACTAGAAGGGGCTTCTTTTTTTTTTTTCCCTCAATGACCCACAGCTAAGACAGAAAAAAAAATGCCATGTTTGAGCCTGGCACATAAATTAAAATAAGAGAAACCTGTATTCCAAAAACAACTCAGAAAGCCTACACAAAACACCTCCTCACAAAGTGGTGTGCTATTAACAAATCAGGTAGCTAACAGAGACACTTTAAAAGAGCTGTTAGAGCCTGTTAGATCACACCAGCCTGGAGCTTTTATACTAATAAATAAATGGGTTGAGACAGTCTAATAGACCATTTCCTTCTCAGAGCTATCCTTTTTGCCTGCGAGGCATTTACAGCGGACAAAAGTTTGTGTGTGTGCTGAGAAAACTTTGCAACACTTTGCAAAATACATTACAGCCCTGAAACAGCACAACACTGAGCACTTACCACCACCATCACCCCCAAACACATAATGGTGATTTTTGAAATCGTGTGAGTAAATAGACTGGGCAAACAGTTTTTGTTTTCATGTTAATCTGTCTCGTTTGTAGCTGCCGCTGTTCTTTGCACTTCTTTTCTTTCTCACACTTGTTCACGTTGTTCATTAGTGACAGACAATAGGCGCCCTGGCTGCCTCGCTCCTCGATGAGAAGGAAAATCACTTCATAAATAAACAGTATTCTTCTTCTGTCTCCCTCCTCCCTGAAGCCCTTTTCCCACATGAACCTTAACAAACCATATGGCACAGAACTACTGCGCCCATCAGTAGGAACAAGATGTAATACATCAAGGCGAAAACATAAAATCAGCTCACGAGTTCAAGCTAAATTATGCAAAGGATGACTGCCAACACCAGCAGCCACAGAGTGAAAAAAGATGTCACACATTTCATTTATTTGGTTTGGGTCTTTTTTTTTTTAACATGACACTCCAAACTCTTCTCTTGCTGTATACGTTTCATCAGCCTAACTACTTTTATTTTCATATTTTTCAGTTTTCTTTGAGCCACTAGTTGCTGCTGGAGTTACCCGTTTATGAATGCGAGTCTAAATGGCCTGATCAGCCACTTTATGTTCACCACATTTATCAGCTTGTCCTCTTTTATAGGCCTAGAAATAGTGTGTGTACAAGAATATTTGATATTTCTTTGCTTTTTTTGTTAATAAAATGAATAACATTTTCAGAACAACACTTGTGTCAGTCTGACTTCTGATCAGCTTGGTTCCTGACAGTGCATAACAAGAACTGATCCTTTCAAGAATATTTTACTGTTGACATATTAGCAGGACAGCCAGGGGCATAATACAGATTAAATTTAGAAATAATCTAAATTAAACTTGTGTACCGTTAACCTCAGAACTCTTTATCCTGCCACCTACAGTGACAAGAAAACCACTTAATGTCATCAAAATGTTTTGTTTGGGGTTTTTTTTTAGCTGAACTTCTAAACCACACTCTGTTATCATTCTTACATTTTATTTTTATTTTTTTTTAACTCTAACTGCACTCAACTGCCCTCCCCCTCTACTCCTGTCCCTCTCTCCTCCACTCCTTTTCCCACTCCCCTCCTCCAGTGAACCAGAATGTCATTTCAAGCATGTCTAACCACGGGAAGCCTTTTAAAAACTGTGACAGCATGTGCCCCCCAATCCCCACTAGCTGTGTGTGTGTACGAGAGAGAGAGAAAGAGAGACAGAGAGAGAGAGTAATGAATGTCTAGAGCGATTTGCTGGAGGACAGGATATCATATGCAGATTGAGGAATGACCCCTTTAAAAACAGATACTTTAAGGTATTGTCAGTTGGTACCCACATACATACGCACACACACAAAAACACACTTTTGCTAGTCTTTCATAGTGTCACCTTCCTGCTGGGCCGATGATGAATGGCTGAGGTTGTCAGAAATAAAGGATGAGCAGTAAAACTAAAAGAAAAAGAAAAGAAAGAAGAGTAAAGAAAAGGTTACTGACAAGACAAACAAAAGGAGATCAGAGGAGAATGATGATTGAGGTGGTTTGAAGGAGAAGATTGAGATAATAAATGGAGGTATTGACCTTTCAGGGAGAAGGAACTCTGAGAAAGGAGAAATAATGTAGATGGGAAGAGGAGGGACAAAGTGATGGACAGTAGGGATCAGAGAAAGATAAAAGGAGTCCATGAATATGCAAGACATTTCTACTTTAGGTTAAAAATAAAGTTGCCCAGACATTTGAATCTGAAGCAGATGGTCTTGCTTTTTCAGAATGCGTCTGTTTTTCATATGCTAATTGTATTTAAGCTCCCTTTACACATTCAGATGACGTTTCTCTACCAGCGCTGGGGGTCACTGTGCTCTATTCAGCATTCACTCGCTCATCATTTTTGACATGCTGTCATAACATGACAACTTCACATGTCAGCAGCTTTCAGTGTCAACATTTAAAAGAAGGCAGAGCTCAGGAGAAGCAAAATGTGGTCAACAGAGAGTGGAAATGTAAAAAAAAGAAAGAAAAAGAACAAAAAGAAGTTCTTCTGTTGCATCGATTTGTCATACTTTTTGTTCTGTCCAGTATGAGTTCAACAGGAATGCAATGCTAAACCAGAGAACTTAAAGGAGACATATTATGCCCGTTTTCCACAAATTAAAATAGTTAGGGTTAGGGTTAGGGGGTTATGTCTTTCCATCTGCTCAAAATAGCCAACGGCTGGTTTCAGTGCCTGTCCCTTTAAATGCAAATGAACCACTGCTCACCCCGCCCCACCCCTTCTACCGGTACCAGTACTCACAGGTAGGGGAGTGTTATGCAAATTCAAAAACTAATGACATCATTATCTGACAACCGAGGGAACAGCTCGCAAAACCTCATGGATTTCAATCTAAAGCGCCTGTAAATTACTGATTATTTTTGTTAATTCTCACATTTGGGGGTCGGAAGGCAAGACAAACACCAAATATATGTTAAAGAGCCTTCAAAAAGTGATATTTCCATAATATGTCCCCTTTAAGAAAGAAAGAAAGACAGAAAAGAAAGAATGAATAAGAAGCACACAACCACCAACTCCTTGTGGTGGTTGTGTGCATCAAACCTACAAATATACTTGGCATACTTGTGGCTTCAGATAAGCATTTGATTTGTTATTCAAATAAATCGTCCCCGCTTTGGGATTTCCATCTGCACCACAGGATTTAAAGACCACCTTACCTTTTCCTGCTTTACTTTTAGAAGCATTTATCCCTCTATTTGATGTGTGAACTGACTAACAGACAGGGGATTAAGTCCATTTTAGAGAAACACCTCTATGGCACAGCAGCACATCTGCTAATCTCCATTTATGCACTTCATTGTGTCTTTAAACTAACAAGCAGTTTAACATAATCTGCTTTAAATCTGTCCATTCACAGCTATTCACTGATGCATTTACATAGCAATCTATCCTGCCTGAATGATCTGTGGAGAGACTGATGCAATGAGAGGATGGGAGACCATGCATGATGGTGTGTGGCTGTGTGTGAAAGTTACAGGAGTTCCTCTTCCTGTTACGTCTCTGCCTTGTGGTTACATATACAATGGAGAAGATATGAAGTAATTTTATTTTGGTCTACAAAGAAGCCACAGATAAGCCAAAAAGGTAAATATACTTTTTTGTTCAAATAGACCACAAAAATGTAAATAATCGGAATCTGTTTGGAAGGATGGTGCAGATGCAGGTGTGAAGGCAAACAGCAACAGCATGAAAAACTGGTCCACAAGGAAAGTGCAAGTGGTGGAGTATAGTAATGAGTATTTGCTCATATACACACACAACATAAAACTGGTCTTATTTGCATGTTTTCGTTTCCAGCGGGCACTTTCGAGCCATTTCCAAACTGCTGCCCTGCTGCTTAAATTTAAATTTTATAACCGTGACATCGTCTAACAAAATCAGTCCAAGTCCAAACTTACACTCATGAGGCAGTGCTGTCAACTCTCTTCTCCAGACAGTAGCTACGCTAAAAAACTTTGCCAGAATTGTAGCTGGCTGCTCTTCACTAAAGGGTTTTGAAAGTCAATAAATGTAGTGACAAAATCATGCAGCATTAGGTTACCAATTTTGCAAATTAATCAGTCAGTCAGTCAATGAGTAAAAGGGTTGCATATGCACAGTGTTTAACCTTTTTCACCACGAGTTGCAGACAACCGCAGAATTGAGTCCTGGGACTGAGGCCCAGTGAAGCTTTCAGGTACTCCCCATCACAAACAAACACACTACTCATCCAAAAACCCAAGGAACTGAGGAGAGAAATTAGGAAAACAAGGGATAACACACAGAGTGAGGTGAAGCATGATGATGACTCTGTGACAGAGAAGAAGCCTGTTAGGTCCACCTTTGACCTCAACACTGATTTGTTCTATACTGACCTTTGACCTCTGGAGAAAATCCCCCTGCACCACTGATAGCAAATCCTTTTTTTACAAACACGGTTAGGAAAGGTGAAAAAAGGAAGTGAAGACAGCAGTCAAAGGACGAATCACAAGACACAAGTGCAGAGACACACAATCACAAGCAGGATAGAAAATCTCACATTCATGCTGGATCAAACTTTAGGCATTGTAGTTACACTCCATAATCAGTTATGTGACGAAACACACAACACAATACGACAGAAACACATGCACGCACAAACATGCAAGTAGGTGTAAAGCCATTTAAACCTAATGAAGGCCTAATGTCTTTTACAGCTTGTTATTGTCATTGTGAAACCACTCACTGTATCACTTTACAACATCCATAAAGTCATTGATGTGAATAGGTGTGGTTAGGGTGGGGTACAACAAAACTAAGAACAGTCAGTTGTCCACCCCTTTAATCATGATATCATAAATATTCCTGTTGATTTAAAGGATATTACTGTATATCCCAGTGGAAACATTGTTTTCCCTTAAGAAATCTGTCAAAAACAAATGTTCTCCGTTACTTAGTTTGCACATAGATTGTAGAAATTTAACTTGAGTAATTTAAATGACAAATTCTGAGGGTGAGCATGTCAAATCAAATGTGGCTGGTTTCAGGGAATGATGGGAAATGTGTATCTTTGAAAAAAGAGAGTAGACTTGCAGTCTTTTTCGGTCAGTAAGAAGTCAAATCAGGTTGACCCCCTGTGAAGAACGGGGCTTAGGGTTGTTAAAGGAGGAAATGTTTGGCCAAAAGGCTGGAATGTTAAAAATCTTGTGTTAAGGAAACAGAACAGTTTGCAGAAGACGGAGGAGCTGTGTGGCTGCTGCTTCCTGAGTGGGAGCTGAGAGTGAGAGGGAATTCGAGATGAACTACCTGCTCTCTGAGATCTTTCCCTGCCTGCTTTTCTGATTCATGAATCTACAGCAGCTTACCAAATAACTGAGGATCACGATCTGCAGCCACCCACCAACATTTGTTTTGTCCCCCTACAGTGACTGGCCCCCGCCTGTCTTTCCATCTGTCACACTAAATATCTGGGACAGCGCTGACAGAAGTCTGCTGTAACTTAAGGGAATGGTGTTTATCTGGTTGTGTGTCATACACAGTACTGATGACTGGATTCTTGACATAATCTAAGTGAATGATGTTTCATTCAGGCATTTTAAAATCTGCAAAGGCTCATGGGACAAAGAGAATAAAATCCATTTAGGGTTTATTCAGTGGTCATGTTGCTCTCATCACTGGTAGTTGAGGCTGATAAGACTGAGCGTCGGTGTCTATATAATAATTTCCAAGGATCTCTGTCTTTGCAAAAGTGCAATCTGTTTTACAAGAATACAAACATAAAGAAAAAAAAAAAAAAACCTAAGTAGCCCAACAGAAAATCAACTTCAGAAAGGCAAACTGACCTTACATTTTAATCTCACTGTATACATGGCTGTTGTCACGATAGTTTATAGTTCTCCCGTGATCTCAGGTCTCCAGCTGCTCTGGGCACCGGAGATGGAACGGACGAGTTCCGAGGGTCGAGGGTTTGATCCGTCAAACGGAGCTAAAACGTATCGGAGTTGGAATGGAGCGGAGACAGAGTCAGTGGAAACTGATGCATTTTAAAATGAGAACACAGTAGTGTAGATGTATCCTTCTTTAGCCATGCAGTGCCAAACCAAGGGAAGAAGACATGCATTTCCACCGTCACCAACCGTGTCTCCAAGAAGCTAGGTTGTTAATTCACATGTTCGACAACTTGCTAATACGTCACTGACCATATCGGCAACTAACTAGAGTCTGGGCATCAGACAGTATTCATGGAGAAAAAGCTGGATCATTGATATTTGCATTTCTAATTTCATTGAAGGCAACACAACTATTTGTCCTTCACCTCATTATTGAAGGTCAAAACATTAGAGTGTGAGTGGCTGATGTTTGTTACACATACTATCAATTTAAAATTACAAGCAGATATTCAGGGTTTGGAGTATGGATCAAACACTATATGGATCACTATCAGACAATGGGAAGCAGTAAGTGAGGAGGCTTAAGATTTCTGAACTAACTGGCATCAAAAAGTTCAACTGGAGTTCAAAGCTGCGTAATAGGCACATGCCTGTCATGAGGTGAAATAATTAAGCCCAGTGTTGTTTTTGTTGAGCTGTCACTATGACAGTTTGGGACAACAGCCTTTCAGAGATCGTCAAATAACAGCTACACATATGCTGTGAAAAACCAAGGGACAACCGTGTGTTCTAGATTTGTACTTAATGATCTAAATTATCCAAGATGTTGATGTTTATTTCACTTCTATCAAATCTTTTCTAACACTTTCCTTGGCGTCACCCTGCATTGATAAACAAGCACGGGGTTTTAGTAGTTCTAATTTACTGCTTAAAACTAACTTGGTTTTGCTTTGACTACGTGGGGAGGACCACCTAAAGTGGGAGCTTACGCTAATAAAAGAGCTACACGTGTTTCCATGGCCAATGACAACTGTTCCTATGGCCAAGAATAGCTTAGCTCAATAAAACCTTTCTGTCCTATTCACTGTTGCTTTCTCCCAGTCTCCCTCTCTTTCTCCGTTACACACACACACACTCACCTGCCAAAAACAGTGCTTCTTTCAATCCCTACACATGCCTGCTGAGCGTTGTGTGCTGTGAGTAAAGATTAGTCATATCATCACTTGAAATTTTTATGGCTTTGGAAAAAACACCCCCATTGAGGATGAAGGAAGATTTTTATAGTCCTGAAAAAAACAGCACATATATGCTGAATTATTATCAGATACATAATTAATTGAACTGAATGCAACAATTAAACCATTGGTAGACAAATAAAAGACGAGCAATAAGTAGAGAAGAGAAGAGAAGAGAAGAGAAGAGAAGAGAAGAGAAGAGAAGAGAAGAGAAGAGAAGAGAAGAGAAGAGAAGAGAAGAGAAGAGAAGAGAAGAGAAGAGAAGAGGCCCTGTTATGGTGGCTGTTTAGGGCCAAACAGAGCAAGGTGACACCAGGGGCAGGGAGCTGACCTACAAACCGCCTGTAACCCTCACACCTGCATGAACACATGGACACACACAGATACAAAGACACGTACACCAACCCAGACATACAAACATGGACTCACACACCAACTTATTCACACATCACTGCCCACGACACCAGCTCCTCTCGACCTGCCAAAAGGCCACCATTTGACCAACCGATGATACCATCTGTTAGGCAAAACACTAGTGCTTTGTAATTGTTCTGTTTCACAGACTTTATCAAACAATCAGATACATACTGCCAGGGACTGAATAGAGCGTTTTACTGAGGACTTCAAAGGAGAGCTATGTGAGAGAGGTTAGAGGTGAGGGCCAGAATGAAGGGAGAGAAGAAGTATGTGATTTGATTAAAACAGGCACTCTCGAACAAAGACAGTGAGAGAGAGAGGAAGAAAAGGGAAAGGGACTGCAGTGGTGCAGTACATTTTAAGTTATTAATGTTAAAATAATGACACGTAATAAAGATACTCAAAGATATTCATACTGAATATGAAATCACTGCTAAAGCCAAAATTCTGTTGTAACCCTTCCATATCAAAAGGGCATCTGACTGTTTTTTGTAGTTTTATTTTATTAAGTTTGATTTATTCCAGATTCTTGATTGAATCTAGTGCTCTAAAATGAGCATGACCAATTCACATTCATTGAATTTAAGTACAGTTTCTGCTGGCACTGATCTCTTCACATGAATCATGTGATTAATTTTTTCAATGGGTTGAAATTCAGTTACAGTTACTAACTCATGCAATGTTTTGCTACTATGATAATTTGGGGTTGGTTTTTTAACTGATTTACCAGATGTTTGATGTAAGTTTGATATCTGTTCAGTGTTTTTTTCATTCAGGAGATGAACTGGCCTGAAGGTGCCAGAGGTGTGGGGCTGTCTGCTTATGTATGGATTTCTTAATACAGAAGAGGCAAGTATTTACAAAGTATTTACAGGAGTATTTTAAGTTGTTTAAAATAAATGTTTGTGAAGTGTGTTTTTTGCTCTTGCTATTTACCCACTTTTAGCATTAATATCTGTTACTTACTAACAGGCAGGGCAGGTTGGACGCTACAACACTTGGTATCGGAAAGCGAAGAGCTGTGCAAACTGGGCTGGGGCTAGCTGATCAGCATGCTGAACTGAGTGGAGGAAGTGACAGAAATGGAAGCAAAAGAAGAAGGTTGGTTGCTACCACTAGAGATAGCTCTTAATGAGGAAAGGAATTAAGTTTGATGCTTAACTCGCAATCATGTAGATGTAGCGTATGTAAAGTAATGAAAAACATTATTTTCACTGGTGAGTAAGTAACTACTGTATCTATGAGTTGCTAATTATAGTTTTGAAATAACTAGCAAATACCTTTTAGATATCACCACTGGGTAAGACAGGTGTTGTTCTTGTAGAACATGGAGCCCTACACAACAGTTTGGTGCATCTTTGCTGACCTGCAGAATGTACAGCTTAAGTCTCTGATGTTAACAGAGTCGGACAGGAAGGAGGGACAACGTGACACACGGAGGGAGGACAGAGTTGGGCAGGAGTTGAGTTGGATGGGGGAGGTGATGGGACCAAAGCAGGGTGTCGGAAGGGTGGCGGGGGGGCATGAGGGTCTACTAGGGGTGAGTGGCGCAGTGGGATAAGAGCGTGGGGAGTTCATGCCCCCGCCAGGCCCTTTTCGCACTGCATAAACAAAGAGATTACAGTGAGAAGGGGCTCCGTGCCGCTAACAAGCAGGGGCACCACACACACTCATTTAAACCCGAACACACACCCGCACACACTCACATACGTACGGGGACATGCACGCACGTACACACACACACGCAAACACAGGCATATAAAGATATAAGCGTACACAAACAAAAATGAGCTCATGCAAACAAATGTGAATTCACAAAACACAAC